>CAUJNA010000890.1:1905527-2080527 GCA_963377175.1 Effrenium voratum | reverse complement strand
CGCTCGCCAGCTCAGCGCCCCTCTCAGCAGCCACCATGTCCAGTTCCTTCTCGTACTCCACCGCGTCGCGCTCCTCCTTCTCCATGTCGAGCTTCTCCGCGTGAAGTGACAGCGCGAACTCGTCCACACTCTTCTCTTGCTTCTGCACCTCCTGCTCCTTTCTCTCCAAGGCAAGCTTCTCTTCCTGAAGCACCAGCGCGTACTTGCCCACACTCTTCTGTTGCCCATGCGCCTCACTCAGCTGCGCCGCTAGCTGCTCTTCTCGCACATGCGCCTGCCGAAGCTCTTGCCGTAGCTTCTCCACTTCTTCTGTCGCCGCTGGCCGCATCATCTCTGTCTCCGGGGCGCTGCGCACTGTCGCCTTCTGCTCTACTCCTGCAAGCGCCGCCTCTTCCTCTTCCAGTCGCTCCTTCGCTGCTGCTTGCTGCACGCGCTTCTTCTCCAGCTGCTTTCGCAGTCTCGTCTCCGCTGCTCGCCTCTCAGCCTCCTGCTCCTGCTGCCTGCGACGCCGGTTCTCCTCCTGCTCGCGCTCCTTCTCCGTCTCCAGCCGTAGGCGTCTTTCCTCCGCCGCCGCTGCCTCTTGCTCGCACTTCGCCTCTGTCTCCTCCAAGCGCTCACGCGCCGCCGCCAGCTCCTGTTCCAGAAAGGCAACGCTTGGGCTCTTCGACGGGGTGGCCCTCCTGCGGGCTGGCTTTTTCTCTTCTTCCTTCACTGGTTGCGGAGCCGCCGGGCTTGTTGGTGACAGTGTTGCAGCGGGGGCCATCTCCGCTGGCGGCGCTGGCACCACTGTTGGCGACACAGTAGGGGCTGCTGTTGGCGACACTGTGGGGCCCACTGCTGACAGCGCCACACTTGTTGGCGACGCTGCTGCTGGCGAGAGCGTTGGGGTCGTTGTCGGCGGTGACTCTGCACTTGTTGGTGACACTGTTGCGCGTGTCTCCTTGCGGTGAAGGAACGCCGGTTGCGGGCGGCGCTTCACGGTGAAAGTGCGCGCCTGCGTCGGGACTGGTCCTGCGCTTGAGGCAGTTGCTGGGGGTGCTCAAAGGCAAAGACTTGAGCGAGGGTTGAGTTAGATGTCAAGTTGGTGCTCGAGCAGCTCACCTTGAAAACATTTTGCGAAGTGGCTCAAGTGCTGATGTGCCTTGTTTTGGGGAGAACGCGCTGTTACTCGCATGTAGCCTCTGAAAGGAACTTATCACAACATGCAGCTTGCGTCGTGCAAGTTGGAGCGCATTTGCAACCAAGCAAGTTTCCCGCCGACCTTCATCCAAACTTCGGTTCTTGCATTGGCTTTCAAACAAAATATGAGACGTAGTGATATATTTCCGGGAGGGGGGAGCTCACTCAATCTCAAGAACTTCCCACAAAAGGCAGCCCTCTCAAATTGGAGCTTTGCCCCAGACAGTCAGCAGGATAGCTTTGTAGATTTGAAGAAATTGCGACACCAAAAAAAACAAGGTTCCCATTTTTAGGAACTTTGCCCGCTTCAAAAGGCCTAATGCTAAAGAGCTATCCCAAACTGAAGCCATGGTTCCAGGTGCTATGCAAACTTAGGGCCACCTTTGAATAGAATCATGGCTTCATTTCGGGGTAGGCCTTTAGCAAAAGCATTTGCGAATGAACGGCCAACCCATCTATCACAAACGGATGCCCCTATAAAGTCATTCTTATACTATAGATGGGCTGGCAGTTCAGGTAGCACACGCATGCAGTTTCCCGTCCCCAGCTTGCCACACCTGCAGGCTCGCTGTCTTCCAGTTCCTCTTTCACCTTGCAGGACGGTCCGGGAAACACCGGGATTGCAAAACAACTTCAAAAAAACTAGAGCACTTGTTGTTGAACCCAGTCGCTCTCGGGGGCGGGTTCGGCTGCTTCGGCTGTTTCTGGCCCGACATGAAGTCTTGCCCCTTCAAGAGCGTGCTGCACGACCAAAGCCTACTGTACGAGGCTAACTTCATCCTTGTTGGGCCAACGGCGTGCAGGCAGTTCACATCAAAAGCTATCAACGGCCAGCGCAGCCTTCAAGATGAAGTGTAGGAGACGCTTCGCAGAACAACTTGAGAGAGCGTGCCTCGCGTGTACTTCGCGTGGTTCGCATCACGGCCACCTGCGCAGAGACAATATGGTCGTCAGTGCGTTGTTTTCAATGGGTGCACATGTGGATGAAAAACCAAATCCGGCTACGCCAAAAAAACTAAAATTTCGGCGGTGGTCCAACGTTGCCAAATACCAAGATTTGTGAAATCAGCTAAACTTGGTTTTCCAACAGTTTGGGAATACGAAAAAACTAGATTCTTAGATCGCGTAAGATCGCGCGAAGAATTGGTTTTTCGGCGTGAAGAATTGGTTTCTCGACGCAATATCGCGCGGAGATATTTTCACCCCAGCACACTTGCCGCACGCTTGCCCCAGAAAAGTTTGTAAATGAGCAGCAAGAGTTTGAACGCGCTAGGATTCCAGGCCGAAGTGGGACGCAGGTGACTTCGGGCTCAGGCACACTTGTAAGACTGTGGCTGCACGGATCCACGCCTGTTGGCACATGAGAATTCCAAAATTTGTTGACAAGGGCATTCTTGGGTTGACAGGCCGCAGAGGCGCCACGTCACTTGTTCATGCCCAAGCATTGGCGAATTGGGTCGGGCACTGCTAAGCTCTTTGAGCCCCTCAGGTATTGAACAACACTTGGCATGTCAGCGTCAAGCCATAGATCTGCGTCACTCGACATGAAAGACAACATGCCTTCCAGCGTACAGCTCCGGTCCTGTCAGGGCAGAGCATGGATTGCGTGACCTCTCCATCAACATACCCATGCTTAAGCATCAAGCAAGCCGGCAAGCAAGGGTCAATTTCAGTGTGTGTTCTCAAAATGGTTGGGTTCAAGTGTATTCCGCTTTCGGCTTTTCACGAAGTGTCCTGGGAAGGGGTTTTTACTTGAAAACAACACCTTCGCAGGACACGTCTTGAATTTGCTTCCTGGTCGCTGGACTCTTTTGGAAGCATTTCAAAGAGCTCCTGTTGCTGCACGCGAAGCGGTTGCACACCTTCATGAAACCGAGGCAGAAGGGAGGCTAGCTTGTACCCAAAAGCGCATGTGTAAGTCCTCATGTCAGGAGACTTGCGCCCAGAAGGACATCAACACTGACAACCGCCGCAGCTTAGTCAGAAAATAAACTTCATTCAGTAACAACCCCGACACCCGCTGTTTAACAGGGAAGTAACTTGAACTGCCAAGGTTCTGTGAATCTTTGAGCGCCTGTTTTTTCCCTGTGCACCGCTTAACCCCTCGGCGGTCAACGTACTGATGGGCCACAGGCCGCGCTGATTCTCGCAACTCACGCGTCAAGGCCCCCAAGTTCAGCTCCTTTATCAAGCAACTATTGCTCCAAATCACAGTTCTTTTGCAGCTGGAATTTCCAAATAGCCTCATCCATAGGGGTTGGCGGAATACCTGAGATCAAGCCAAGAACCTGCAACGCAAACAGAAGGCAGCAGCTTTGGCAGACACAATGAAACACAGCACATCTATACAGACCAGCCCAGCCACTACGGCAATCTGCTGGACGAAGTGCTTCCAGCGAGGCAGATCGCCAAAATGCGCAGAGGACGGTTGCTCAAGAATGAAAGTGTGCCCAAGGGCACAAAGCAACCACGCTAACAAAATGCATCTATGCGCAATGAGGTTTCCAAGTGCCACAAAATCACGCGACGTGTCCCCTAATGGGGAATACCAATAGCGCATTGCCTGGGATGAACTCATAAAGCTGAAAGAAGAGCAAACAGGCGCCAAAACGCCGAGACTATTTGGGTGCAGTCGCAATATGGCAAGGATGGATAACCTGAGCCAAACAAACTGACATCGAGAAAAGCTAGCAACTACTCACAAACACCCATACGGACGTACTGCCAGGCCACGCCATGCCGGAGGGCTCACAAATATTGTTGTAGCGGCCACCCAGCTCTTTGTCAAAATGAGAAGACGCAAACCCGGACATCTTCATTGCGAATGTCACATTGCCCTGCCCGCAGAAGTACTCCACAAATCGGAATGCCTGGCAGAACCCGGCAGCAAGGAGCAATAACAGCATGAACTCATGCTGCGCACAACCAAGGCCAAAAGGCCCATCGCTTGTCCAGCTGGTCGTCGCAGATGAGAAACACCACGCAGAGCACAAGAGCCTTAGTTTTCAGAAAGCTCCACGAGGCGCGAGCAAGCCCTTCAAGGAGGTGCGTCGGGTTCCTCTTGTTAAATGCGTCGCGAAGAAGCAAAGGGAACTCCAGCCGCACGCATACGCGCAGTTGCAGCCCGAAGGGCCCAGCGATCCGCAACGCGAGGTCCATCCATTGAGCGTGCAGCGATTGGTTGTGTAGGCAACACGTGTTTACCAAAATGAGCATGGAAGCGTTACACAGGGAACAGTGAGCATAAAGGCTGCTATTGCACATGCTGCGCATTTCCTTCACAACAGTTGCTACCACGCAGAGTCGCCTGCCTTGCTACTACTGAAAACGCGCGCTGCAGAGGTCTTGACAGGAAAAGGATAGGAAGCGTGTGAGCGCATGGGCAATCCTATGAAGAGAAACCCGCGCCTTCTTTTTCATCTTCAGGGTCCAGCAGGCGTCGTTTGTTCCCCCGGGGCATTCTCGCAACCTCGCGCGAGACACAAGACACACGCAAGAGCAGCAGCGCAGCTGCACTCAAACGCACGAGGCTGCAGCGAGACTGCACCTTTTCTTCCCAAAGCATGTTGGGAGCTTCAAGCAATAGTTAAGAAGCACCACTACCCCCCTTGAACATAGTAAGGTCGCAACGCAGCCCCCAAAGCACCAAGTCAAGTGTTTTTCTTCTGGACCAAGTATAACAAGTGGGCACTGCGTCACTCATCCCTACAACCCCAGTCACCCCCTGCACCAAGCACGCAGTGCAACTCACAAAGTGTGTCGCTCACAGCACTGCAGCTAAGCCCCAGAAGCCCTAGCTCCTATCACTAAAGTGAGACCAGCTGCTCAAGGCAGCCTAAAAGCATCCTGGCCCAACGTTGAGTTGAGATTCAAGAGGTACCTTGTAACGAAGGCAGGCAGCTCAGCCTTGTTACCCTGCTTTTCCTCAAGGAAATTTGCCTGGGCCCGCGCCGCAGTGTATAGAGCTACTGTCTTGGACAACCCACACAACAAACTGCGAAAGCTACATTCCAAATTTGAAACAGCGACACACAACAAGCAAGCATGACAGTGCAGTACTTCGCAGCACACTGACCAAGCACAAGTTGCCACCGCGTTCCCCAACATGATGCCCACGGTCATGCAGTGCACCATGCCAGCTGCGGTTGCCCAAACCTGCGAGCCCTGCTTGCCGTTGGCGCCCTTGCGCTCCCGCACACCAACTTGCTTACGCGTCCAGTACAGTGTGAGGGTGTAAGTCTTGCTGCCCTTGACCATCCTAGGCTGCAGCAGCTCTAACGTGTTGAGAGAATATTTTGAGTAGGCAGAACTATAGAACTAGTTTTCAATGGCATGAACTCACGCTGTCGCCGGCAAGTTACTCCCTCAGCTTGTCCTGCTGGTCTTTGGGCACAAGCTGCTCGCTCTTGCGCTTTGCGCCCTTGCTGGCTGCTGCGTTGCTGGGGGCCAAGTCCGGGTCTGAAGTCTTGGGCGGGGTGCCGGCTGCAGGCTGCCCTTTGGAGTTGGGTGTGGTCAGCTGTGGTTTGGCTTTGGCTTTGGCAGACTTTTTTTGGCCTGCTGTCTTGGCTTCCTTGTCCAGCGCTTTCGCTTTGCGCCCCTCCTTCTGAGCTTGTTTTTTTTTGTCCTTCTGCGCGCGCTGAATGCTGTTGGTGAGGATGAAGTCATCCTTTGCCGCGCCATCCTTTGCCGCGCCGTCCTTTGCCGCGCCATCCGTGGCATCCAAAGGAAACCTCGCAGGCGTTGAGAGGCTCATTGATCATCACCCGTTCAGTCATCAAATTAACCCGAAACACTGGCCATCAAACAAAAACATCAAGTCAGTTTTGGTTTTGCGCGGTCTGAAAACATGGGAACCAACCAGTGGCAGTTCACCGTCAGTGTGTTTGGGAACTGCCAATGTTTGATTTCAGATTCGCTTGCCCTGGAAAGATGGAAATCAACCACTGGCAGTTCGCAACTGTTGCGTGGGAACTGCAGGTGTTTGATTTCAGCTTTTGGGTTCACGCAAGGGACCTGGAAATGTCGAAATCAACCACTGGCAGTTCCCAGCTGTTGCGTTGGGAACTGCCAATGTTTGATTTCATTTTGGGGTTTTCAGGGGGGCCCCGCAAAAAAATCCTGGAAATCAACCAGTGGCAGTTCACCGCCATTGTGTTTGGGAACTGCCAATGTTTGATTTCAGATTCGCTTGCCCTGGAAAGATGGAAATCAACCACTGGCAGTTCGCAACTGTTGCGTGGGAACTGCAGGTGTTTGATTTCAGCTTTTTGGGTTCATGCAAGGGACCTGGAAATGCCGAAATCAACCACTGGCAGTTCCCAGCTGTTGCGTTGGGAACTGCCAATGTTTGATTTCACTTTGGGGGGGGGCGCCGCAAAAGAAAACCTGGAAATCAACCACTGCCAGTTCGCAGCTGTTGCGCTTTGGAACTGCCAGCGTTTGATTTCAGATTCGGGTTTACACGCTTGCCCTGGAAAGATGGAAATCAACCACTGGCAGTTCGCAACTGTTGCCAAGTGTTTGATTTCAGCTTGTCAAAATCAACCACTGGCAGTTCCCAGCTGTTGCGTTGGGAACTGCAGGTGTTTGATTTCAGCTTTTGGGTTCATGCAAGGGACCTGGAAATGTCGAAATCAACCACTGGCAGTTCCCAGCTGTTGCGTTGGGAACTGCCAATGTTTGATTTCACTTTGGGGGGCCCCGCAAAAAAATCTGGAAATCAACCACTGCCAGTTCGCAGCTGTTGCGCTTTGGAACTGCCAGCGTTTGATTTCAGATTCGGGTTTGCACGCTTGCCCTGGAAAGATGGAAATCAACCACTGGCAGTTCGCAACTGTTGCGTGGGAACTGCAAGTGTTTGATTTCAGCTTTGGGTTCATGCACGGGACCTGGAAATGTCGAAATCAACCACTGGCAGTTCGCAGCTGTTGCGTTGAGAGCTGCCAATGTTTGATGTTTGGGGGTTGACGGAGGGGCCCCTCGGAAAATGGAAATCAACCACTGGCAGTTCACAGCCATTGTGTTTGGGAACTGCCAATGTTTGAGTTCAGCTTTGGAGTTCGTGCAGGGGCCCTGGACAAATGCAAGCGTGGCAAAATGGACATCAACCACCGGCAGTTTGCAGCTGTTGCGCCTTGGAAATGCCAATGTTTGATTTCAGTTTCGGGTTTAGGAAAAATGGAAATCGACCACTGGCAGTTCACAGCTGTTGCGCTGGGAACTGCCAATGTTTAGCTGTGAACTGCCAATGATTGATTTCAGTTTGGGGCTTCTAAGCAGAGACGCTCAAAAAGGTGGAATCTTAGGATTCCTGCAAAACTCTGTAAAGATTAAAAGCAAAAAATGGAAACCAACAACGGGAATCTCACAGCTGGTTGATGTGGAAACATGTTGAAAGTGCCAAGCTGCTCCTCAGAGACCTTGTCGTCGCAGATCGCAAGCAACGTGCTCTCAGGCGCAGAAGACGGGATAGTTGGGGAAGCCAGCTCATCCGCCAGAGTGTCCGCTGCCACGGGCAAGGTCTCCGCATTGTCTGGATGATCCATGACAGTCCTGCGTATTCAACGATGGATCCCTGGAAGTCAGCTAAGGTGAGGCCATGTGTGCTTATTTGCAGACCACCCACTTCTGACAACAAAACAAGCA
The DNA here is from genome assembly GCA_963377175.1 of Effrenium voratum. Classification (NCBI taxonomy): domain Eukaryota; class Dinophyceae; order Suessiales; family Symbiodiniaceae; genus Effrenium; species Effrenium voratum. Next base: position 2,072,703 of record CAUJNA010000890.1, on the reverse strand, counting down.
AAGCAACAAACGCAACCAAACAAGCAAGCAAACAAACCAACAAATAGTTCATCAACCAATCCATCCATCCATCAACGTCAACCGACCAACCAATCAATCAATCACTCAATCCGCCAATCAAGCAGCCAGTCAATCCTTCAGTCGTCAGTCAGACAGTCAGTCAGGTAGTCAGTCAGTCAGTCAGCCAAGCAAACAAGCAAGCAAGCAAACAGACACGCAGCCAAACAAACAAACCAACCAACCAACCAACCAACAAACAAACAAAGAAACCAACCAACCAAACCAACAAACAAACAAACAAACAACACACGCACACATGCATACATACATGCCTATGAACACACACACACACACACACACACGCGCGCGCGCGCGCGCGCGACACACACAGACACATCCAAAAGCACACGCGCGAAAGCGCCCACCTGGGCAAAAACACATGTCCTGTCCCACTTGCCTTCGTCGTACCCCACTGCGAACTGGATCTTCTGGCAAGTCTTCTGCGCTGCTTCCTGTAGCTGCTCTTGCGGGCTGTCAGTCGGGCTGTCCGGAATCACAAGCAGAGGGACATCCTTGTCCAGCACCGGCTCCAGGTGGGGCGAGCGTGGCGCCATCAGCCAGTCCATCACACGGACTTGCTCCTCAACTGGCAGCGGCGAACTTGCACGTGCAGCCCAGCTGGCCATGTGCCCAGCCAGCTGCGAAGCGCTCTGGGCGTAGTGCTCCTGAAATGGCTGATTCTCGCCGTCCTGCAAAGGCCCGCGCTGCTCCATGAGCTCGTCCTCCGCCTCCGCCACGTCCTCCAACTCGTCGTAGTCGCTCAGCTCGGCTTCAAACACGTCCTTGGGCGGCGCGCTCTCCGAGATGCCTTTGAGCCTTGCGTCCATGATCACGCCCTTGCTCTCGTCTGACAGGGCTTTGAGCCCCGCATCCATGGGCAGCGGCCCGTCCATGCCTGTTAGTCCTGTATCCGCGCGCGCCTCCCGATGGCCAGCCTCCTCAGGCGAGTCCTCCAAATCCTCTTGCGAGGCAGGCGGGCTGCTGCACACAGAAGTGACCTCCTCCGCTGGCGCAGCAGAGGTCGGCAGGCTCGTGGTGGCAGAGCCAAGGGAGGCCGAACTGCTGCCTTTCTTGGTTTTGCCCAGGCTGGCTCTCTTCTTGAAGCGTGGGCCCTGCATCTCCTCCGGTAGCGCCGCCCGCAAAGCATCCTCGTTCGACGCAGGCACTCATGCAATTGTTGCATGTGCGTGTGCACTCACAGGCAAACCCCTCACGCACGCACACACGCACACACGCACACACGCACACACGCAACACGCAACACACAACAAACAACACCAACGCACAACACCAACACACACACACACAACACACGCACGCCGCACTAGGATACCTGACAGCGACATTGGGCTTCGAAATCAGTATTTTCTGCAGCGCCACTCTTGCACGCCAAGGTACGGTGAGGTCCTGCAGCTCCGGGTCGCGCTGGTTCTCGCTGCGCTCAGCCAACCCTGCAGCCATTTTTCGCGGCCACTCCCCCAATGCTCAAATCTTAAAACTGTTTTACAGGGAACAATCTTTTGGGACTTGCCGGCTTCTTTTGGTTGCCATGGAACACCTTCATAATAAACCTGTTTGAGAACCCTGCCGACTGGGTTAGACCCCCACCCCCGAAAAAACAGGCAGCAAATACTTGCCAAGCAACTCTTGTGGTGGTGTGTGAGCGCTTTTAGGCCGTGGGAGTCCCTGTTAATCTGGTCATTGCTGACATTCACCTCCGGCAGGACACAATGTTGAATGATGCCGCAGCGCACCAAAGAACTAAAAGACAACGCCTGAAGCAAAAAGTACTGAAAGGCCAGAGGCACATCCCATTCCTTCCGCAAAATGCGTAGGATTTCTTCCAAGACAGGCACTGTCAGCAACTTTTCCGAGCGAACTGCTGAGGGAATCAGTGGAAGGAGGATGCCCTGGCAAGAGAGAAGCCTCAATAAACAAAGAAGGGCGCCCTGGGACAGTTAGGTGCAAACTATTGCGGAGCACAGGCACGCACGAAAATACAACATGCTGGTTGAAGGCAAGGAACTTTGTTCAGGCGAAGGGTCAAGGTGCTTGTCTTTCTGGCCTTGCCCTGCGGCCAGCTTAGGAACGCCTTTGAACTAGCAGCATGGGCGCGGAGAGCCTCATCCTTAGCCCACGCCTGCCAGACAAGCAAGAGCAACATGCTGCGCCCGCAAAGCAAAGAATCGAACAGGAACATTTGACCATGTTCGGGCCTCAAGAAGTAGCGAGGACTCTTCGCTAAGCTTGCGGAACTCATCGCGACCGCACACCACAGACACTGGCATGACTAACACGGGCACCGCTGGAAGCACAAACGCGCAGAGGCGACTGAGCCAGCTGCAGCAAGCACGCAGCCAAGACACAACTCTCAAACCGCAATTTTGCAGGCGCCTTGCAACTAGCAGAAACGCAGTGGAACCTTAGAGCCTGGCCAGGCCCCGCACGCATAGCTCTCAGACAACGCATCTCGGAGCGCGCCAAAAAACGATTGTTTTTTAGGTGCCTTGTTGCCCCAAAAGGTGGGTAGGAAAGATGGCTCCACGCGCTTGCTCACGTTGTTGCAGCTATAGCTGCACGGAGAGTGCGAACCACAAGCACAACAAAAAGATGAGGACTTCCGGGCATAAAGAAACAAGGGCAAACAACCACTTGAGCCAGAAGCGCGAGGCCGAAAAACATAGGTACGTGGAAACTGCACCTGTCCAAAAAGCATTGAAAATCTGAGCACCGCGTTTCCAAAGAAGCGCAGGGCGCAAATTTTGAGCCAGTGGTCTTGTGGTCTGGCACGTGGGGGGCCAAGAACAATAGCAGCTCGTCCGCAAATGCATGTCTTCAGGGAGATTAAAAATATATATATATATATACACCCCATCATTGCTAGAGTAGAACGCATATGTATATATATATACATATGTGTATGTGCGTGTGGACGTTTGTCAGTATTTAGCTACAAGTGTTGCAGGTTCCTTTCAATCGCAAGTGGCAAGCAAACACCCACTTGGCCTGCAAGGGATTTGAGCATGTGTGCTTATATAATTGCGCGTGGCCAGCATTACTCGCATCACATCCCTTGCGCCCAAACTGTTTCTGAGAACAAGCCGAGCGCGCAAGCAAGCAAAGCAACGCGCAAGCAAGCGATGAAGACAGCAGACAAGCAAACAAGCAAGCACGCAAACAAACAATGAGCGGGGTAAATGTTGAAAAGGAAGGAAGAATAGAAGGAAGGAGAAAGAAACAAAGAAAGACAGAAAGAAAGAAGGATACAAATTAATACAGAAAGAATAAAAGTAAGATTGAATGCAACAACAATAAGCGCAAAACAAACATGGAAAATAAAAGGAAACCTAGGAAAGCAACGGAACGGGAAGAAAGAAAGAAAAACAAAGAAAGAAAGTAAGAAAGAAACTGAGAAGAGCATACCGCGACAAACGGCGAAGCAAGAACAAACAACTGAGCAACAAAGAGACAAACAAACCAAAGAAACAAATAATGCAACAGGCAAGCAGGCAAGCAGGCAAGCAAGCAAGCAAGCAAGCAAGCAACTAAAGCGACGGAACAATCAAAGCGACAGAACAACACAAACAAACAAGCGCACCACCCCGGAAAAAGAGACACACTGTGTAGGCTAACAACAAATTGAAAACTAGATATACATATATATATATATAGTCTAGCTATAAAAATATGTATATCTGTACATATATGTATATGCATAACACCCCGTACCGCATTTCTTGAAAGCCCGTTGAAAATGTGTCCGAAGAACCGATCCCCCACCTCACATCGGGAGTTCCCGATGTCAAACACGCATGCAGATACCAGACCGGACAAAACCGGGAAACCGATTCTTGGAGCCGAGAAACCAATTCTCGGAGCAATCTCGCACCGAAAAACCAACTCTTTGTCCAAATTGCATCTGGCCCCCGGCCGACATCATCGGGAAGCCCCGACAGCAGTTCCACCGGAAAAAACCGGGAAACCAATTCTTGGAGCCGAGAAACCAAGTCTCGGAGCAATCCCGCACCGAAAAACCGACTCTTTGCAAAATCGCATCTGGCCCCCAGCCGACATCATCGGGAAGCCCCGACAGCAATTCCCACACCCCAACACCGGAACAAAAAACCGGGAAACAAATTCTTGGAGTTTGCGCCGAAAAACCGACTCTTTGCAAAATCTATATATGCATCTGGCCCCCTGCCGACATCACCGGGAAGCCCCGACAGCTTCAACACAGCCGCCACACTGGAAAAAATCGGGAAACCGATTCTTGGAGCCGAGAAACCAAGTCTCGGAGGAGTCTCGCACCGAAAAACCGACTCTTTGCAAAATCCCTGAGCATCATTGGGAAGCTCCGACAGAAACCCAAGACAGCCAGAGGAACCACTTTTTTCCGGTTTTTCGCGAAAAGCCAAAAAAAACAAGGGAACCAAAAAAAGGAACCACAAAGCACCCTCTAGGTACCTGGGGTGCGGATGATGAGTTGGCCGAGACCGTGCCTCCTCCTCCTGGGGACTGGAACGTCAACAAGGGGAGGGGACGGCACGGCGGCGGGCGACATCGGTAATACCTGGTGTCCGTCTGCATCTTTCGCGTAGCGGCGCCAACGCGCGCGTGCTTTCATTCCGGAATTCACATAATGGACTATGCTCCTTGTAGTATTTCTGTGTTTGGGCTATTCGCCATTTCGGAATTCAACTGCATGCGCAGCTGTGCGCTATTCGCGCAGGCAGCGATTACCTGTCAGGTGTATGTCGCCGCAGCAAGGAAGTCATCCTCGGCGGCGTCTATGGCCGCTGGTGATCTGCTTTCTCCAGCACCGCTGCTGCTGCTGGTGATGGAGCTCATCAAGGTGCTGTGGTGAGGATCACGGATGCGCTGCACCGCTGCCGGTGAGGTCCTATTCGGACCTGAACCGCTGATTGCAGCTGGTGGTGTTCCTACCGAAGGTCTTTGCGTGATCGCGCGCCTAGACGGTGCTAATTTAAAGACCGTGGTCTTGTGGTCGAAGCACCACGTTTCAACCAGTGGGCCAATGCGCCTAAATCATGAATTCAGGAAATAAATCCACTCGAACCTTACGGTTCGATGTGGTTGCAGTGCAAATGTATTTTTATTTCATGCCTGCCATTCTGGAGTTGAATCTTTGTTTCTGTTTCTTTTTGCTTTCTCTTGTTTGATTTGGCTACCGGCGCGAATCCGCCCCATACCCGTAATTCGGGGTGGTGGCGGGATCCGGGCACCAATGAGTGCCCGGGTATGGGGCCGCGAACCCTGGTAGCCTAATCGGCTCTGTTTTCTTTTTATTTGCTTTTCAACTTCAACATGGCCAATGCGCCCTTCCAAATTCACTCCATCTCTTTGTACGGGCGAGGGGGGTGTTTTTGGGGGCATGTAGTTTTATCATAACATGTTTCCACGCCACGGCCAATGCGCCGTTTGGCTCAAGCTTTTGATTCCGGCAGAACAATCTGCTAGCACGTCACCCGCGCCATTCTGGCGCCGCTATTGGTCTCGCAGCAAAAGGCGCTGCGGGCCCGACCAGCGGCGAGGTGGCCAAGGTGGTGTTAGGTCGGGTTCGTTTCTGGGAATTTGCTGTGTTGCTGCTGCTCCGCTTTCGCTTGGTTAATTGCTTTGCTCGCTCGCTTGCTGCGCTCGCCTGGTTGGCTGCGCTGGTCCCCTTTCCTGTTTGGGTTTTGCGGTTAAACAGGATTCCCCGTTTGTTATCTGTGTGGTTCATTGCCAGCCGAGGGCACCACTTTGCCCTTGGGACTGGGGGTTAAACTGTCTCTTCTTGTTGGTGGGTTAGGGCCTGTTTATTCTCTCCCGAAATACTGTTTCAAACCCTTTCGCACTATAAAATGACACACCCACATCGACCTTCATCCATCAGTTCTCTATTTGTATGCACGATATTGTTGCATGTTCAGCTTTAAAGACCCATACCTAAATCCGGTACATGTCTTTTAAGATACATGTGCGCCATAGAAGAAATACGTATATTAAATCAGATATATATATATATATTTATATATATATATATTGCACACGTGCCTACGTTTTCCTGGCCCCCCAAAGTTGTTAGCATCATTAGGTCCCAGGCCAAGGCGTCGGAGTCTCCTTTGCGAGCCTAGGACCACGGGTATTGGCAGCCCTTCGGCCCTCCCTGCGATTTGGCGGCCCAGGAGATGGGTGGCGAACCGAAATCCCCCCCAAAACGGCTCCCAAAAACTTTGTGCGGCCGAAGGGGAACAACCCCCGTTTTTTTTTGGGGGGGGAAGCAAGCTCCAGGTGGGTTTTTGTTTGTTATTTTCTTAAATTACCTCCTGGTGGATTTAACGGGAGCCCCGTTTTTTTTTTTACCCCTAGGTCCCCCAGCTAGGTGCCTTTTCTCACCAACTTTTTTGGGGGGAGGGTTCCCCTACTAAGCTAGACTGCAGGGAAAAAGGGTACCCTTATTACTTATTATAACCTCTCTACTGGAGGACCTAGACCTCCTGCTGGATTTTGATTGGGGTGAACTTTCCTGGTTTGTGGGGGGATTCAGTTTCAGACCCACTGGTTATTGTACCCTCTGTCCAGTTAATATGGAACCTGACGTTTGGGGGTCTTTGGTTTGGATGAGGGGAAAGCCCCCCAATCAATGGAACTGGTTTCTAGATCGGGGGTCAACATTACCCTTCCTCCCAGCAGAGCACCTGGAATGTACCTGGCTTGCCAAGGCTATGCAGGCTAGTTCTTGTGTCAACCTCCCAATCCATTGGGGTGTTGCAGTTCTTGCGTCATCGACCTTCCAAGCAACTGGGGCATAGTTCTTGTGACTGGAAAGGATGCGTAGAATGGTTTCCCTTGACCAATGGGGCAAGCAGCTCACCCAAAAGGTTTGGGCCCATCCTTGTGAGGCAACAGTACAACCGGCATTTGTCCGGGTGCCCCCCTTTTTTGAACCTTGCAAGAAGAATGGAAGTTGGGTGGCTTTCCAATGTGCTTGTTGGGGTCCCTTAAAAAAGAACACCCACTTAAATTTGAACTGCATGTGTGATGCATTTGTACAGCTTGCAGCATACATGCATCGATTTTCAACCAAAAGGACCTGGTTTGCAGTTACTGCCTGGAGTTTCCATGACCCTTTAAAAATGAGTTCATGACCCCATTGTTTTGGGTAATGACCAACCATTTTTAAGGGTCGGAAGGAGACTCCAGGTGGACCCTCGTCGGCCGAAAAACGCCCTGGGCTCCAGCGGCCTCCAGCACCGGGCGGAAACGGACCGCCCGCCGCACCGCGCCGCACCGCGCCGCGCCGCGCCGCACCGCGCCAAAAGCGCTGCGCCATGGCGATGCCTCCGTCGGTGCTGAGCCGCGTGGACGTGCTGGAGCCCGGGCTGTAGATCAGATTTTGCCAGCGGGGCATCAGCCACCCCTGTCGAGGGGGAAAATCGCGTGAGGCAATTTGGCCATGGGTGGTCCCCAAATTGGGGCGGATGAACACTCATGTACAACCTATTTTCATGTTCACCAGGCGTACAAGGTTTTGACCCACGGCCATTTAGACCAGTTGTGTGTGTGTGTGCTCTTGAAGGAAGCGTGTTTCAGCTTGGTTGAAAGGGAGACCCAAAGGAAGCATACCATTTTGCGGCCGGGATACATGCCCACATGGTTATTTGTTTAAACACATAGCGAGCTCACCGGTTCGGCGGCACGAGCGAAAGCCCCTGCTGAAGGTCCGTTGATTGGGATAGGAATGAATTTGCCCAGGACCATCCAACACATAGGGTTGGCCACTCTACATTTTTGTGGTTGTTCAAACTATAGGAAACCAGGTGCCATTTTAACCAAATGTTCAGGACCAATCTGTTCAAGCATCCTTCCTTCACACAACCCCCCCCCCTGCGGAGTTGTTGACCCAACTAGTTGATTGCTGGCGCGGTTTCCTGGAACGAGGCTCCGGCCGTCCGCTTCTTGGCGCTTTGACGTTGGGGGCTTCATGTGGTTCAGTTCATACCTGGCTTCATATGGCTGCCCAAAAGCTTTGTAGCCATCTTACCAAACCACAGATTCGTGGCTTGATCTCCCTTTGAACCCTTTTTTACATGTCATTCGAAATGCTCCCACGATTACCTCTATCAACATATTTAGTAGAATATGCAGGCACTGGGTGAAACGGGCGCCGCTCACTTTTCCCCCCTATACGTGGAGTCTCCTTCTGACCCGCAAACAATGCGGGTAACCCCTTAAAAAATCGATCATACAGTGGATTTAACAAAATCCTGCACCAAGTATGTGGTGTTTCAACCACCCTCTTTTTCCGGCTTCATATTCCCCAAGTGCGAAGCCCCTCATTTTCGGGCACCGTCTCCCGGTTTTTGTTCGGCTCAGCTCCGGCGACTCCTCCTTGACTCGCGCTAGGAATGGCAGCTGCGGGAACTGCGGGCAGAGGCCCAGGCGGCCCAAGGCGCGGAGCCCGCCTCGGGGCTTTCGCGTCTCTGAGGTCAAGGGAATCGAAGGGATCGAATCGATGTGTCTTGGTTCATGGAGACCTTTGAAGCTCGTGGTGCACCTTTTTGTTGGGAACCAGTTTGGGGGTGTTGACATAATACTGCATTTTTTGTTGGTAACCAGTTTGGCGGGGGTTGAAACAATTCTTTAGGTGCCCCCAGCAATTGGTGCCCCTTCTCAGCCCCTTTTTTGGTTGGGAGGCTTCGGGATGATACTAAAATAGAGTACAGAAAAAAGGGCACACTCATTCTAGCCTCTCTACTGGAGGACCTAGTACTGTATTTTTGTTGATTTTGCCAGAGCCCCTATTTGGTACCCGGTTCTCGAGCCTCTCACTTCCCAAATCTTACTGGGAACTCCTTTGAGAGAAATGCGTGTTTTTTTTTCAGAACCCCTCGTTTGGGAGCCAAGGCATGCAGATGCCTGAGGCAACAAACGTTTTTTGTTTTTTTCTCATGTCATTCATTCCATGCCAAGAACAAAGAAAGAAACCACGAGCCAAACCCCTGTTTGTCCGCAACTCCTGGGGCCGAACCCGAAGACACCGTAGTCTCTTTCAATGTCTCACTCCCAGGTTCTGGGCTGGAGCCCCTTGAAAAACTGTCCGAAGGGGTTTGGAGCTATGGATGCCCTATTTTACCACAAAGCTTGTAAGGCCGTACGCCCCCCCTCTATAAGATATTATATATATATATATATGTAGAACACCCAGACCTCCAACACGCATCGCCAAGTGGGTGGGGGTCACAGATAGGTTCTCGAAAATGGCTGCCCAAGTAAATGTAAACATGGACTAAGACCTGCGTTCCATATCCTGGTTTGATTTTGGCCCGACACCAAATGATGCGGGTGCGTTGCGTGCGTGCGTGCGTGCGTGCGTGCGTGTGTGCGTGCGTGCGTGCGTGCGTGCGTGGGCGCGCGCGCGCGCGCGTGCTCGTGGGGGTGCGCGTGCGCGTGCGCGTGCGCGTGCGCGTGCGCGTGTGGGTGTGGGTGTGTGTGTGTGTTGTTGGTGGTATTGGGCGCGTAAAGGAAAACCAAAGGGAAGCCACACGTGGGTTCCCATACGCGAATTCCCCGAACCAAAATGCCTGCCCTCAGGCGCGCACCTGCCGGCCTTGGTGACGCCCTGCTCCAGCCCCCCGCGTGGGGCGAACAGCGCATCCCAGGCTCTGGTAGCCCAGGGGTTTCTAAGGGGTCAGCTTGGATGTGGTTCCATTTTGGTTTTGAGTTCTCTTGTGTGGTAGTTTGAATTGGTACCCCTCAGAAGGAGCACCGTTGCGCAGTTTGGGGTCCAAATCCTAAAAAAGCCACATGTTGGAACTAGTTTTCTGGGGGTCGAAGTCACTTAAGGGATGACTTTGAGAGTGGACAAAGTCATGGGGCCAGTTTGTCTAAGGAATGCCAGGGTCCAAGAGCAATCCTTGTGCAGAAAGAACGGTCGGATCACAAAAAAACAATGCGGCTTTTGATCTGCAAGCATTGGCCGACTGTGCTTAGCGGTTTCCGCTCCGACCCTGTTTTCTTTTTGGGGTTGGTTTCAGGGAAGCCGAAGGGAAATCTTTGGGGGTCCCCTATTCTGACAGCGTATTTGTCTTGAATGGTGTCTTCTTGTTGCAAGGCTCGCTTCGTAGCCTTTGTGGTTGGCAGTTGGCAGATGCAACTCCACAAAGAGGAACTCCGTTTTTGGGCTGTGCTGAGGTTGTTCAGAACACCCGCACAGCTGAAGAGGTGGCCCTCAAGCGTTTGATGTGTATTAAAAAAAAACAAAAAAAACAAAAACAGGCAATCATCATCTCTGCTTGCCAATTGCTGTGGAGTGCCCTGCACGTTCCAGGTTCTAGGTCCCCTTCCCATGGTCATGATATGTCCCTTTAAAGAGTAGTTGCGGGTGGAACATATTTGCAAAAGTATTTATATAGTTACATATATATATATACACACGTATGTGTCTATATACATTTTATATCTGCACCTACGGAATCCCTTTTGCGATTTTTGAACAACAGCGCGGTTTTTCCCCCAACCCAAGCCATCCATTGCCCGGGCATGTGGCCGTTTTTGTTCATTCGCGCCGCCTCCGAAACGTCGGGAGGTGGAGGAGTCGCACAAAGAGCTGCTGACGGCTCACCGGGAACTGCTGCAGATGCTCAGCAGCCAGACACAAGGACTGCCGGTAGGTTTGGGCAACGTCGGTAAGCAGAGTTGCCAGTGGTGACTGCAGATCAGGATCAGTAGGTCCCTTTGGTTCGGGTGTGGCCTCGGCTTGGTCTGTTTCTGGAAGTTAAAGTCAGAGGACGGTATTGTGAAACATGGATGTCCCTTTTTTCCCGCTACTTCGGGAGTGACTTGGGTACCGAGTCGTTGCGTGAGGCAAGTGGCTGGCGGTTCTAGCGTGGCTGGTTAGGTCACAAACCTGCCAACTGAGGTTTGCTGGGTTTTGCCCTCATATCCCCTGAATTTGTGAGAGAGCTTGCGAACCTCGCGACTCCTGAAAAGGGTAAGCTTTGATCATAGGTGACCTTTTGGGTAAAAATGGATAGGGTTTCCCTGGTACATGGGAAACAAAGCCAAAATCTCTACACCAATGGAACTCGTCTATTTCTAGCCAAACTAACTGATCACAAGGACACCAATGGCTTTGGTCTTTTTAACTTGCTGGCTCTTAGCCGCCTAAATGATTTGGAATGACCCAAATCGAGCTGAGCCATCCTTAGTGGTGTCCTTCACGAACCAGCGAGAAGATGTGGTTTGAGAATTCACAGCCGGCAGTTGTTGGGGTCCGGAGTAAAGCTTTGATAGCCCTTTAGGGTGGTGTTCAGGAGGAAACACAAAAGTGGGAAAGACCCATGTCCTTTCGCATTGGGCTGAGGATCCCAGAAAGACTACACTCCAAGTGGCGCCCACCAAGCGGGTGTGTCTTTTCAAGGGGACCCCCCCCCAAAAAAAAAAGGCGTTCCTTTTAACGTGTCCCTTTGAAAAGCCACAAAAGGTTACCCTCCAAAAAATGACACACCCAACCAGGGACTCACATTCCATTGGCCTATGCATCAGTGGAGTGTATATTCCTTCGGAAGACTACTTTCCTTTCGGAACGCATTATGTGTCCATTTCAACCACTCCCAAACAGACTTCTAAAGCAGGACACACCTTTCGTCGTGAACACAGCACAATCCAAAATCCATTCTAGGATACGACGACCATGGCCAATTTTGAGAGTCTGATTCTTGTCCATGGGGCACATTTGGGAAGGTCACCTTTTGATTGGAGAACCTGTTGCCATATTTGGTTTGAACAGGTTCCCCTTCAACCTCCTGGTTTCCCCGTCTAAACCATACCCCTTTTTGGAAAGCACGGCCAGGCCAGTCCACTCTGGCGAAGCAGCACCACGAGCTGCTCACAGCTCACAACGAGCTTTTGCAGAAACTCAGCAGGCCGATGGTGCTTCGCTCGCGTCGGTTCCGCAGGTTCCGGGCAAGTGGTTAGACCCACGTCCAATTGGCCATGAACTTTAATGGTTGGAACCCCCTGGAAAGTGGTTGGTGGACATAAATCCCCATCGAATTCTGATGTCCACCAAAGGGTCCCTAATTAGATTTCATACCCATTTGCCTCCATTTTCACCCCTAGTTCTTGAGGGTAAAAGGGGAGGTTTCACAAGGTTCCTCTTCTGTCCCTTTCCCATTGAAACTATATGGTAACCCCTAGTTGGTTTGGATTGGTGGTTGGGGATTTGAACGGGTCCCTTGTTCTTGTAGAAGGGTAATGGGGGACACCACCCCAGGCCAATACAAACCAACAATCGGAGGGAAGGTGATGTTGGTTTTGTTTTTTGGCCATGCCTCTCGGAGGGTACCCCTTGGAATCACATGAGCATGCACAAACAACATGACAAACAAGCTTAACAAAGAACAAGCCCAAAACAACAGACAAAGACAAAAGCAACAGGTTAAATGAAACTCGATCCACCATCGACATGTGAGTTGAGACACATGGGTCCAACTCCATGATGCCTTCCCCATTAGGCGTCCGGTTCTTCTATCAACTGGAAACCTAAAGCAGATTTTCAACAACGTGTCTTAAGTTCAGGAGGGAGGAGAGACCCATTTTTAAGGCAACAGGGGGGTCCTGTCATTGTTGAGACATGCCCATTTGCGGTTCGGTTAAACCTACAAAAGAAGCACTTTTGATCACGCTGGCTTCCCCTTTGGTTTGTTGGTGACCCAAAGGTGTACACTTGTTTTTGCCTGGTCACTGGCCAACTGAGTCCCCGTCCTGTTCAGCATCCTTCTCTTCAAAACTAAATGGCCCAAGAATTCCAGGGGGCAAATGCTTTCCGTTCATTTGGGTTCATTTGGGACCTGCGGCCCAAATTGTCCTTTTGCTCGAAACGACTGGCGGGTTCATGAAAACAAGGATGGGTGAAGATCATGGGGGCCTTATGGCAAGGAACCGGTTTCTTATGGCGAACCGCTTATGGCGAAACGCCAACAGCGGAGGTTCCAGACGTAACTCCCTCGACAGGCCCGAGGCTGAGAAGTGCCCCGAGAAGCCTTCGGAGGCGAAGGGCGGCTCCCGGCCCACGGCGAGGCTGCAGAAGGCGTGGGGGGGGGGGGGCAGCTGCAAAAACGGAGGTGCCCAGAGGGCCAGTGTCTCACTCCCTGAGTTCATGTTGACTTTTAGTCACTTGTTGGGTTTGGATCATTTTGGTGCAGGAAGTGAGTTTTAGTGGGTGGTTTGGTTCCGACCTGTCAGAAAGCTGAGAAGCGAGGCCTACGAGTCGATGGGTTTTGGGTGCTCGCGGAGTCCGAACGTCAGTGTTTGGGTTGCCTTCATAGTGATTTGCAGGAGAGCAACCCTTTGCTATGACCCAAGAGGTTCAGCACAAACGTGACGAAGGGATGTAGTCGGAGATTCAACCTATGTCAGGCAAGTAGGTATGAGCCATGCTTGTAAGTCAGCCAACCCCAGTTAGCCCAATCCATGGTGAAAAAACAAAACAGGCTCCTTTGCATTTGGGGATTGCTGAAAAGGGACGCCCAACGGAAGCTGCTCACACTGGAGTTTCACTGGCTGAAGTTTGGGATCCGTTTGTTCCGTTTGGGAGCCCCCAAACGGGTGGGTTCGCGTTGGTTTCCCTTTAGACGGCCCAGAAAGGCCGCCTGCCAACAAGAATAGCTTCAACCTGTTTTTATTTAGAAGGCAGTTGACATACTGGCTCAAAATTGGCGAAGAGTGGCTTCCTTTTGGTTGCCCTGGAAACCAACCCAAAGGGGGTTTTCTCAGCACGCCCATGGGCGTCTACTCTCATTGTGAGAGTAACTTTTGCGGGGCTTTCAATCCAAAAGGGCCACCCGCATTTCCGGGAGCATGCATCGCAAATTACTTGGGGGAAGGGAGTTGCTGGCCTGATCGGACGTAAGGATGTCTCAAACTGGCGCCCCTCGCGGAGTGTTTTGCCCATTCTTCAACTGGACTGATATGCGCTGATCACCCTCAGAGCCCTACATGGTTCTACAACGCATGTGGCTTTGATCGTGTCCCAGATTTCCCTCCACCTTTTCTTGGCCTGGAAAAAGCGACATGAATACAGTGAATACATGCATTGTTTCAACAATGACTCGTGTCCCTGCAACATCGAACCCCTGCCGGGCTGAATGACTTGATCGAGTTGGGCCCGCTCGATTCGTCAACGAGCGGTCCAGGTACCTTCCGAGGCGCCTTGAGCCCTTTTCAGCGGCAATTACCAAGGGACCCGCCGGGTTTCGTGCTTGTTGTTCTCAAGGGGCAAAGAAACAAATTCATGGGTGGCCCTTTGGAAGTATTGGATGGTCCCAGTAAATGGATGGCAAAACCCATCTAAGCCAGTGGAACCCATCTATTTCTGACCAAGCCAGCCAAAAAGAGACACGTGTTTTGTTTCTCGCCCAGGCGAAAACCCGGTACTTGATCTCCAACGACCAGGGCATGGTCCCGCCTTCCGAGCCGACCCTCTTGGACAACACCTTGCTCTTCTTGCCGCAGCGGGCAGTGCAGGCGCCGCGCGCGCAGGGGCAACACATGGAGCACCCGCTTCCTTCTTGCCGTGCTTTTTTTTGGTTCCCCGGGGTTAGGAGTTTAGCCACTCTTTGGGTTTGGACCACAGTGGTAAACGCAGAGTTTTTTGGGACTCGGTGAGTAAACCAAGAGGTAGACTGGTGAAGGAGGGGTTGGAAAGAATGGGGTCCTTTTTGGTCATGGACCTGCGAACTGAGGGGGGAGGCGGTTTGTTGGAGAAGCCGAAAGGGATAAGCCTTATGGTTGAAGAGGTGATAGAAAGCTCATAGGTCCTTGGAGGTCCATCACCCAATATAGCTCTAGGCCAAAGGTGTTGGGGCGGTGCGTGTTTGGGGGCGGGGGGGTCCCAGGAACAAGTCTATGTGAATGTCAAACGGACAAGAGAGTCTTTCGGGGAGGTTTTGAAGAGGGACTCAACATGACATCAACTGTGGATGGGGCCCTGTTCTATGTTGTTTTCACTGGCAGCTGCAATATGAATACAAGCCACCAGCCAGGATCCAACAGCTCGCAGCTTTTGGAATGTAGCTGAAGAGTGGACATTTTGAAGTGACACCAGCTGTTTGTTTAAAGCATATTCCCAAGGAGCCTGTGCATTGTTGGTGGACCTTCATCACGAAAGCTCACTCTAGATTTAGCAGCTGAAGTCTCGAGCTAAAAGGGTCAACAGTCAAACACATCGTTTGTCGATTGCGAGAAAGGCGCTCGGATCATCGATTCCTTCTAAAAGTAGCGCCCGCCCTCCCTACTCTCTCCCACCTTTGCGGTCGTTGAAGTTCCAGTTTTTCGTTTGCCGAGGGTCCTGGGATTGGAAAACGGGGCGAGTTCTGGCACTTGCAGAGGAAACAAAATGTGCAGCTTGCTGACTTACCTGCACCCTTCCGGGAGAGATCAACTAATTAATCATCTGCCAGCACCCTCCAAGGGTTGTCAGACAGCTCCTTTGTGTGCTTGTCTTAAGCGAACCAACCTAGCATGGTGTGCTAAGTGACCTCCTTTGGGCTATTTTGTGGGGGCCATTCAATCGCCTTTTTGGACCTGACATGTCGCAAGGACTTGAACTTGGAGGCCAACATGGACGACAAGGGCGACACACAGCAGCTCAGATCCGCAAAAAAGAAAGCCGACGGAGCAGGTCTTCTGGGGGCTCGGTTTCCCCTTTGTTTCAGGCTCGGTATGACCGTTTTGGTGGAGAAATCAACTGGCTCGCCATTGTGGGGGCCTAAATCCAAAAACAGGAACCCATTTTGACCTTTTGATTTTCCAAATGAGGTCCAAATTTTGTCAGGGTTCCAACCAGGTATTGTTGTCAAGACCCCCTTTGTCGGGCCCCAATTTCGATAATTAGGCTAATGAGAGACCGCTTGTTGGGGCTAAGCAGGGTTCCTTTTGAGTGTCTTTTGTGGGGTGTCCTCTCTCCTGACGATGGGAAAAGGTGCTCAACTGTGGTGTGACTGTTCATGCCGGGCTTCCTTTTGGCTTCCCTTTACTAGCCATAAACAAGGTACCAACCCAAACAAAAAGACCCACTCATGAATGAACTTCAGTTTGGTCCCATTTTTAGGGTCCCCATTGACACTCTGTGCATGGATCAAATTCTGGGGAGCCTTTGGAAAGTCCGAACCCACCACTCAGCCTCCGAAGCCACCACTGGAGCTCCGCTGCCGGATATTTGATCGGAGGAAGAGCTTGTGGTTCGGCCGCGTCTGGGAGCTCCGGGCGCTCTTGGAGTGCCTCACGCAGGACAAGATCACCCGCAGCAAGGACCGACCCGCCGCACGTGGCGGCACGCGGCTGGGAGCCCCGCACGGGGTGAGAAGTGACTGGGGGTGGTTTCTGCGGGTTTAAAAGCCTGAATTTGGGGCTTGTTTTGGCCTATCCAGGGCTAAATTTAGGATCATTTGGGTGGATTGCTTTGAGTGTCCCTTTGAAGGCCTTGCGGGGTGGGCGGTTTTTTCCTGGTTCCGGCTCAAAAACCATCGAGGTGTGCGGCTTTCTTTGGCTTCTTTGCAAAAACCATCTCTCAGAGGTGCTCCTCCAATGAAGCCTAGCAACTTGTCAGCTGAACCCGTGTCAGTATGAACAATGCCAGTAGCAAAACTCATGATTTACACAGGTGGATGGTGATTGGGACAGCGAACAAGAAGAAAACCCCTCCACACCCCGCAAAGTACGGTGTACTGTGCACGTCTCCGGCCAGGCAGGGAAGTCCCATGGCAACCATGCGGATCCCTTCCCTCTCCAGTCAAGCGGCTATGCATTCAAGACTAGGTCCCCCAGTTAGGGTGCCCCTTTAACAACTTTTTTGGGGGAGGGTTCCCTACCAAAATTTACTACAGAAAAAAGGGTACCCTTATACTAACCTCTCTACTGGAGCACCTAGAAGAGGCGGAACCAGCTCAAAACAATGGTTGGTGGACAACAATGCCCACCCAAAGCATTTCCACCAAAGGGTCCTTTTGGTCCCATTCAATATTAACACCCATATCGCCCCCGATAAATATTCCTTGGGCTTGATAGGGTCGCAGAGAGGTTCCATGGTTTCCTTGTCCAGATGCTTTCCCTAGTAATTCTGTAACCCTAATTTTTTAATTTTAGCCTGCAGGTCTCCAACCCCCTTCAAACCCTTCAATCGGTTTGCGCCGCATTTGCCGCTCTCTCCCGGCTCCGCCCCCGCGAGTCGCATTTTCCCGGACTTGCAGGAGGAGCAGGAGAGCCTCTCGGAGTTTCGGAAGCGCGAGATCAAGATCAAGCTGCGCCTCGGCCCCCTCGGGCCTCCGAAAGGGAAATCGGAGCGGGCACTGGCGGATGGGCTGTGACGTTCCATGTTGCCGAGGGGCGACCTTGTTTGGGGGGAGGAGGCCAAAAGGGAACCAATTAAGCCAGTGTGTGTTTCTCCGATGACGTACCCTCACTCCAACGTGCTCGTGGAAGTGGACGTCTTGGGGCTTCACCAAAAGGAAAGTAGTCTTCCAGGCCCCTCCGATCATCAGCTTCCATGATTGCTGAAGAGGGAGGGTAAAACAAGGGACCTGGGAGTATGTGGAATGGAGTCTTACAGTTTTGGGATGCATCAAGCTCCTGCTTCATGGTGAGTTTTTACCACAGATCAATCTAGGCTCGTTTTGGGGATCCACCCGGCTGAGCCTTCCGGGGAAACGGTGGTGTCCAGGAGGCGAGTCTGCCAAGGGAACGCAGGACAAGACCTATGGCCATTGCTACGGCAATGGGCTCACATGGCGCCATGCGCCAGTGTGGAGACCATGTTTGTTTCACATGTGATTATTAGATGATGTTTGAAGAGAAAGGCAAAGGAAACCGACCATGTCGGGGACTTGCCCTTTTCTGATCCCACTATTTTGGCATTGTCACCCTTTAAGTAGCACCCTCAAGACCAGTCAAAATGTGAAAGAGTGACCAAAGACCCCAGTACTCTTTGGAGCACATTTCTTGAAGGGGGTCCCTTCTTCAACTGAACCAACTTTTCGGTATGACCATTGTAGTGGCAAACCAAAGGTTTGGACTTGTTCTGGCCAAACCACTCAGGAGCGACATTTGTGCAGGGGGGCCTTTTTCAAGTGAACGCATTTCAAAACTTCCGTGGTATGTGGGTGTGTCTTCTTTTAGCGAGCCCCCCCACAACAAAAAAGATAAGCTCAGGTGATATCCCCAACAGCATGCGGTGCTCTTTTTAGTGCTCGCACCACCCCGAAGCCCTCGCAGGAACCCTGGTGGAACCCTCGTTGGAACCTTACCTCAGGGCCGCCCCGGACCACCCTGGAGCCTATCTGAGACCCCAAAGCTGTCAGCTGTTGGGGAGAAAGTGTTCCAGGGCTCCTGAAAAGATACATTTCGCAACCATTTGGAACATGTTGCTTTTTCCACAGCAAAATAAAGGGAAACCACCATTGACAAGTTGCAATGTTTTTCATGCCTCCGGATCCCTGTTCCTGTTCCTTTGTGTCGAAGCCTTCCCGAGGAAGGACCCCTCGGTGCGGCTGAAGCTGAAGAAGATCGCGGCCCATTGGCGCGGCGCCGCCTTCCGCTCGAGGTGCTCCTTCTCGGTGCTGGAGCGCTTGAAGTACTCCTACCTCCGAGGCGAGGCTCAGATCGAAGACCGAAAAACTGGGGCGACCGCTTTTGGGTGTTTTTGTCTCAGGGCGGCCGATTCCTTTTTTTTTTTTGGGGGGGGGGGGTTCCAAGGAAAACGGTGGTTTTTGTGCGTGGTTGCTTTCTTGGGGCGAAAGGGAAGCCAAAATGAAGCCTTTTTTTGTTTCTTTCCGGGGGGGGGGGTCTTTTTAGGGGTCACTGAGAGGGAAACCAAAAGAAAAAAAACCAGAGGGTCCCTTCTTAGCACCTTAGGATGTACTTGGTCAAAAAGGGGGCAAAGTAGATACTCAAAAGGTACTTGGACCCTTAGGGCGTCCTGTTCCTTTTATCGTGTTTTTGTCAATGCTGGCTTCCTGAGGGATACAGCCCGAGGAGAAGCAAAAGGGAGGGATGCCCTCCCACCCACTAAGTGGGAACCTGACTCTGACTGGGCTGGGGGGGTGGAAGATTCGGGGAGAGGGGATAATGGGACATCAGGACGAGTAACCCCTGATTGATTGATAGCGGCTGTTCCTTTGAAGAGGGGTTTCTTCACTTCCCAAGCGGATAGCCTTCCTTTCACTACCCGTGGAGCCCACTTAGGGGTCCTTCAAGACTGTCTTCCGCTTGATACCAGGGGAGAATGGGAAGCCAGGATCGACAACCCCCTGGTTGTTCAACGCAGGCGTAGGGCGTTCCCATGTGAAAGGGAATCCTTGACTTTCCGCTGAAACACACCCGGATCAACATGCAGATGAACATTGCTCCCCCCAAAAACCGTTTGTTCTAGAGGAAGCTCCTTTTGGCGACGCTCGGTTCCCTCCCAATACTTCCCAGTGTTCATTGTTATACTACGCCCGTGTGGTTACTCGGGGTCCAGTGGGCTACAAATCAAGACATGCGATCGGTGTCCTTTTTGGCTCAAAGTGGTTCAACATCATGCGACCTTCGGAAAGATAAGGGGGCCGTAGAACCCCAAAAACAGATAATCTCCTTACGAAAAGGTAACCACCCCTGAAAATCGTTCGGTCCCTTCAGATGAATCCGTGAACATTAGATGGTTCTACTCATTTACCCAAAAACATCTATCTTTTTTCCGAAAGGGCACCACAAACAGACGGCCCATTCCGTTTCTTTCCCAAAATAGCCGGGGGGGCCCGGGGCGGCCCGGGGCTCGTACCTCGCAGGCACCTTGATCTACGCGCACGGCTCGGGGGGCTGCAGCTGGGACAACTTCCGGATCTGCCGCATGATCGCGGCCATGGGGATCCTGGTGATCGCCCCGGACGGCTTCGCCTACCCCAAGAGCACCGCCATGGGCGAGATGAGGCCGAAAAATGAAAAATGGGGCCGAGGGAGCAGGTTGGGGGGTTGGTAAATTGGGGAAACCGAAAAGAACATAGCGTCCCCCTATCTTGAGGCCAAGGACATGTCCGACTTTCAAATGGGGAGCATATTTGGGGTTGGTGTATGGGGAAACCCCCCACGAAAACAACCGGGAAAGTAGACCCATTCTAGAGGGTCGCCTATTTTGAGACCAGGGGACTTGCCCATGGACCCATCCCTCTTCCGGTCAAAAGTGGTTGTTATTGGGGGCCAAAGGCAAAAAGACAGTTCTTTGGAGGGTTCGAGTGTTTGCAGGACTGTCTGAACTTTATACTTCTGAATTACTTGTTCGGTACACAAAGCGCGTGGTGTCCTTCGTTTCAGAAGGCTAAAAGCGGGTACACAGCCTCCAAAACACACAAACCCGAGCTACAGGTTGGCGCAATTGCAGCACTTGATCTAGGAAAGCGTCGCGAGAACGTGGCGACTCCCCGTTCAAAAAGGAGTGTGTTTTTCTTGTTGGACCCCCCCCAAAAGAAAAGGGCATCGGTCTTCCTCTTGGTTTCCCCTTAAAACCACCACACCAATACAATAATCAGCACAAAGCGACGTGAAGCCAATAGTCCTGGTCTGAGGTTTGAGGGGGGACCTGCCATGCCTTTCCAAGAACTGAAGATCGTGTATGGTAGACCCATAGGCCGGCTATACGTCTGATATGTCTGAGCTCACCACGGGGGTAGATGGCATGGTCTCATCCCCTTGGGGATTTTCTCAGAGAACTCTCCTGGCGGAGCTGCGGAACAGGGAACTTGGCGCTTTTGGGCGTTCCATATATGGGTGTGGTGCCCCTTGTTTGAGGTTGGACTCCCCCAAAGTGGCTTCGGTTTTCCTTTTGGTTTCCCATTAAAAGCCACAAACGTGAGCCACACCCGCATTTGGCGAACCCAGCGTTTGACTGCCCCAGCCCTGAGGCACAAGTCGCTGGCGCCGTTGCACCATGGAAGAGATCATATTGGCTGTCATTCAGGGCAACCAACTAGCAGGGATACAGGGGGAACCAGGGATACGGGAGGATTCCCCCTAAATGCACCTTGGCTAAGTTTGACATGGGAAATGGCGCCAAGGGAATCCCCCCATATCGGGACCCGCTCCCTCCGAATCCCCGCTTGTTCGTTGGTCCAATGTCATCTCTAATCTGAGGTCTCATCCAAAGCCACGGCACTTTTGAAGGTAGACTAACTACGACTAGCATCTGATCATACATTTTTTGGCACAGAGGGGGTCTTTTCGCCACCTTTTGTGCGAAAATCGGCGACTTGCTGAAAAAGGAATCCTTCACTACAAGGGGGTCGAACAGTTTTCCACAAAAGGTGGCTGTGGCTCAAAAGACCGGTACCAACACGGAACCCTGGTAAGTGGAAACATGGACCAGAACCTGCGTAACCCCTCCTGTTTAGTTTTGAGCCACACCTAGGTGGCAAAAGGACCCCCCTGTTTTGGCACTCCCTTCGGGCGACATTGAATGGCAGAGCCTGGCCGGCTCGAAGTTCCAAAAAAACAAAGTGATCATCGGGAGTTTGGGTGTCGAGTTGAAAAAAAGAGAAGTCCTTGGATGGTCGGACAACAAAAACACTTAACTGACTGGCTTCATGTTGGTTTCACCAAAACACCATCCTCAACAGACCGAAGAGGTGCCTCGCTTTGACACAGGTGTGCTCTCGACTTTAACAGATGATACGCCTAATATGATTGTCAAAAGGCCGAAAAGCATGGATTCGACACTCACATCTCCGACTGGCTTCACCCAAAAGCATTGGATTCCCCTTGATCAAGTTTTCCTTGGTGCGTGTTGCTGTGATGTACCCCCCCCCCCATCAAAAGGACCCGTTCCGCCACGTGATTTTTTGCAGGTCACGGGACAAAGGTGTGTCACTTGTGAGGGGTATCTTTGGTGTTGACAAAATGTTGATCCTCGAAAGGTAGCCTCAACAATACACATGAGCCACGTGCTCAAAACCCGGGTAAGTGAAGGTTAGTAAGGGAAACCCCCAACCATAAGTGGCTGCGGCCGCCATTGTAGTTCTTTAAATGGTTCTGGGATTACGACCACTTTAATACCGGGTGTCGAGCTTGTGACTCACATGTGTCAGGATTCGAATCTAAGGCATAAGGCGAGCGATGACGTGGACTACTGGGCCAACGACTTGCTCTACACGTCTTCGGCCTGTGGAACCTTCAACTACTCCACCAGCGCCGACTCAGCCTCTCGGCGGAAAACGACAACGAACGACCCGGAGACTCAGTGGGGCAACGTCCATGTCAATGTGCTTCTTCCCTCGTTTTTTTTTTTTTTTCTTTCGGGTCCTTTTGAAGTCAACCAACAAAGGGTGCCCCTTATATATTCTTCCCCCTATGGCGACAGGGAGTCTGGGACTACTGTGGGGCCCAGTTCTAAGGCAACTGTTTGAGTTGCCCTTCGCTTCATGAGTCAGTTTTCGGCGGAGCCTAGTTTTGTTTTGTTTGCTGAGGTCAAGTGAACATATGGTCTTCTGGTCAGCTTGAGCAAGAGCCGAAAAAGAGAAAAAAAAGCTTCGCTTTGTTTTGCGTACCCGATCAGATCTTAAATGAGTTTGCTTGTGAAGACGTGTTTTGAGTCATAGCCCATCAGATGAGTCGATCGCCAGCCCGGCGATCCGCGACCGGCTCGACTTGGTCCATCGGCTTTCCGTGTGGAGAAAACCCCGTCCGGTTAAACCAGCCCTTTAGAAGCTTCCAACCTCCCCCCGCCCAAACAAAACAGGGGTCATACACCATCGGGGTTGAAACAAAGGCTCTAACGAATGTGTCGCCGTTTTTGTTCAACCTACCAAAGCCGCTGCAAGTCTGGGTCGGGCCTTGCGGATTTTCTTGCCACCAATTCAAGTCGGGGGGAGAAGGGCCAACACAGCCAAGTTCGTTCAATGAGGAACCCCCTTTTGGATGGTGTTGAAAGGGGAGCACAAATTAGAGCAGCCATTCTTTTGGAGTGCCGAGCTTCTTTTATGCCGAGCAAGCCACAAGGTTCCCAATCATGGCGTTGGCTCACTCTTGGTGGCAACTTCTTAGTACCCCGCCTCAATCGGTTTGGTAAATTTGTGCCTTTCCTTTCCAGCGCAGATTTTGGGCGAAGGTATGGCGAGATGTGTTTCGAGTGACCCTGAATCCTCCATGTGTTTGTTTTTGTTTTCTTGTTGGGGGGGGGGGCAACCAACTGATTTTCGACTTGGTTAAGCTGAAGGGCTGAAGGTTGTCTCTTTGCACCAAGGTAGCCATCCACATATCCTCAACAACCATCCGCATGTTGTTCAAGCAGTACCTCTTTCAGCTCGCTCATGGGTCCTGAGTCGCATCCATTTCCCAGGTCTTGAAGGAGCCCCAGGACTACAAGGCGCGGGCTGGTCCACGCGCGCAGATTTTGCGAGGAAAGACCTGGGCCTTTTAGGGAAACCGAAAGGAGGGCCTTGTTTAAGACTGAGTCGTCGTAGACGGCGCTGGTGTAAAACGCTCATTTTGCAATTCTTCCCGGGGGGGGGGGTTGGGGGGGGGGAGAGGGTGTTACCGTTCGGACCATATGCAGTTGCACGCACAAACACACAGCTCTGTGCACACAGGTGGAGACCGCACCGGGGCCCTAAGGCGCGCGTGCACATATATAAGCACACATACATCAGTATACACACACACACACACGCACTGACTGCTCAGTTTGCATGATCGGGACCCTTGCAGTTTATGTTTCTTTCGCTGCGGTTGCCGCTCTTGGACATTAGCCAGTTCCATGTTCCATGGCATCACCGTCTACCCCTCCATGTAAGCGGCGAACCACTGCATTTCGGAGTATGTGTACTTTAGCATGCTCCGGTATAACACAGCGGGCTGTATGTGGACTGCTGTTGGCCTTGTGCAGCGACTTGAGGCTGCTGGTTCCACAATAAACAAATCAACACATAGTGTTCGTCGGTTTGTTTTTCAGGCCTCTGGTTTGCAACGCTCTTTCCCAGTGGGGCATCGGCTTTGAGTCACTTATACGCAGGAATTACCCATGAATCCTGGCTTTGCGATAAAACCGGAGTTTGGCGCGCGCGTGGCGGGCCTGGGGGACTCAGCCATTTTCTGTGATGGTTGCCGCGCTTTAACGGCTCAATCGCGCGGGGCCACGAACACCGTCTTAGGCCTGAGTTGGCGGGTTGGTGGGTTGGCTGGGTTGGTTGGGTTGCTGGGTTGATTGGGTTGCTTGGTTGGTTAAGATTGGGCAAGGGTTGGCCCAAAAGGGGCTCAGTTGGCCAATCCGTTTGGATTTCGGGGGGCGGAAGGGGTCAGCTTTGCCGGAAACCCATGCCGGAGAGGAAGGGCACAGCCCATGTCCGCCCTACGGTGTTTCCTTGTTTGGGTGGGCGCCCCGTCAAGCAACAGGCCGGAAACATGGAATCCGATGTCGGGAACAAAGGAACAAAAACAAAAATACGGTTTTTCTGCGAATGGGAGAACCCCACGGGCGGTTTTCCAAACCATCCCAAGATCTCCCTTGCAAAAACCTAGCCAAGTGATGTCCAACAGCTGGCGGGTCGATCTCTTGACCTTTTGGCCCATTAGCCGAGAATATAAGAGGAGACCCTCCCAAGTCGAAGGCTTGAAGGAGACCGGGAGCATCCCAACTTTTTTGGGGCCCAGGGCCCTGCCGGATATAACCTGCACAGTCCACATAGCCTAAAGAAGGTCACTTCACAAAGCAGTTGGTAGCCGTGAGGGCTGCGTGTCGTTTTTGAGTTGGTACCCCTTTATTGGTGGCTTTAAAGGACAACAAGGAGCACCGCTGGGCCAACCGGAGGGGTGCACTCTAAACGGGGGGTCGTGGCAGGAGCTGTACGAGAAGTGCTACCAGCTGCGCCGGTCTGAGCTCCACTTCACCATCGCTCGGCTGCCCAGGTGGGTCTTGTCCCAGGCTGGCCGGGGGGGATTGCCGCTGCGCGCTTGAAACAAGTCGGAAGGAGGAGACTGGCGGGTTTGTGAGAAGATGTGCGAAGCGTCCATTTGCGTTTCAGAAAGAATCTCGTTTTTCCGGAGTTTGCAGGGAATCTATCACTGCTGGAAATATGTCCTTTTTTCCAGGAGACTCTGCTGCGAATGGAGGCTAGATACATGGAATTGGGCCCAGTAGGGTTTGGAAAGCTTAAGGCAAGGGATGGTCCAGGCTCAATGGGACGCCAAAGGACTTCCATGATATTTGGGGTTCCTATTTTGAGACAAGCCCATTTGAGGTTCAGTCAAGTTTCCAGCAGTCCATGGATTTGTGGGGGACAAGGGGCAACTCCTGAACCGTTTCACACACACACACGCAAAGAAACAAGCATGGACTCGCTAATTGTCCCGCACCCTTTTTTTCATGAGAAACATTTTCCGTTTGGTGGTCCATGTCGGAAGGGTCTCGGGAAGGTTTACATGGAAGTTTTAAATTAGTTTGTAGGGGAGTACAGTTGGGGGCTGAAAGTAGATGGCACAATCTTCGAAGAGGACTTGCGGACATGGGAAAATTGCCATCTACCAAATCACCCCGGTGTACATCGGCCCGTGTGTTTGTGCTGTTAGTATTACTGGAAAGAACGGTCCAGACTACAAAATTTGGGTGTGTCGTTGTTTGTGTGTACCCTTTTTAGGCTGGTTTCAAGAGAAACCACGAACGAACACCGAACCCATGTTGTGGGTTTCATATTTCCTATTTCGAGACAAAGTCATGTCTTGCGCGCTCATCGAGCTCTTCGCGGTTTTTTTTTGAGGTTTGGGCACCGCCAAACCGCGCCGAACCGCGCCCGCGCTCGCGCTTTGTGCTCGGCAGGGCTTCTTTTTGGGCGGAACCTCAGAGGGTGCCATGACGGTGGCCCGCTTCGACGACCAGCGCTACGGGGAGATGGCGCCCTCTCTGCGCGCGAAGTGGGGAAAAATCGGTGCGTGTGTGTGTGTGTGTAATGTGTCGGGTGGACAACCACGAAATGATTTTGACACACATGCCCAGATCTCGAATGAAGATGCACGAGGTGTTTCGATGAAAACCCTGGAGCTCCCAAGCATGCATCGTCAAGAGTGGCAACATGTGTGAGTGTGTGTGTGTGTGATTGTTGGAGGACTCATTTCACCTCGCTTTAAAGGAAAGAAACAGAGAACATCACCACTTTTGGGGTCCCTATGTTACATGTTCCTGGCGGCTCAGCAAGAAGCAAACAATATCACATGTGTAGTTACACATTTCATAACATGTTGCAATCATGGCTTCAAGGCGTTCAAGACCAGCCAGGCAACATGACAACCCGATTCGAAAGCAATCTAGGTATAGGCGAAAGCCAAGTAAGACTCTCCCAAAGTAGGAGAGGGGATGGATCCAACTCAGCAAGTGGTGCCGTGATTTGGGATTCCCACGTCTGGAGTGCTTCCTTAGGCTTGCCTTGTCCGCCTCTCAAAGGGCAAGTGGAAAGCAATTTGGAGGCCGAGGCTTATGCCTTTCAAGGTGAGGGCTGTTTATGTTCAGCAGCCGCTTCTTCTTTTTCTTTTGACGGGGGGGAGTTGGATGGCCAGACGATGTGGGCGGACTTGGCTTGGGTCGTCACGAAGGTAGGCTTGCAAAATGGAGCCAACACATGCAGACCCAAAAGGAACCCAAAGAAGCTGATACCTGGAGTCTCCATGACCCTTTGAAAATGGGGTCATTACCCAAAATCAAGGGGTCATGGACCCATTTTTAAAGGGTCATGGAGACTCCAGGTAAACCCATTTTGCATTGATGGCCCTTGACTCAAAAATTCCAGGGTGGTAGGCAAAGATGTGAAACTCCTAGGCCAAGGGTTGAATGTTGACCAACATAAAAGTGAGCGCGCGTGAACAAGCAAACCACAGGCCAAGCCCTCTAGATGCACTGGGCCAGTCCTTGCTGATGCTGTTGTTTTGTTTTTTCGGCGATTCGCTCGAAGCCACAAGTGCCCACAAAACGCACAGCGGCACCCTGATGTGCCGTGTTCTGTTCAAGCAACTTTGAACTAATTTGATTCCCCCCGGCTCCTGTAGCGTCTCTGCCAAGAGACGTCTACTCTGAAACCAGTGAGTGAGTTCAGGAGCTGAAACGGCTGTAAAGTGCATGTTTGGAACACCCGCAAAAATGAAGCATGCCACTGCGAAGCTCTGACAGCTTTAGGTCATTGGGAGGTTTATCAATTCCTTCAGCATCGAATACTGCCGCTCGGCCGGGCCGGCTTTCGGCCAGAGAATCGGAGCCTCATGGGTTAGTGGGATCTCTGGTGTGGGGCTCTTGGCATCGCTGTCCCATGGTCCTCGATTGTGCTGCAGAGCAGAACCCACCGGGAGCAAGCCACCGTCCCTGGATGTTGAGCCCCAGCACAGTATCCACTGGGGATGGTTGTAAGTCAGACGGCACCTGCCATACCAATCTGGGGGTTTGGTGCAATTTGGGTCCCCAAAAAATTGGGCCCTCAGTTCCCCAAGAGTTCGCGGCTTGGTTTGCCGCTTGGTTTGCTGCGTCTTTTGGTGCGGTTTGGCTTCCAAGACAGTTTCGCTGCCTTCTAAGGCTACTTCACCCCGGAGCGTGAGGCAGGGCTCATCGGGGGCCAGCTGGATGTGCCCACGCTGAACATCATCGGCACCAAGGCGCACTTTGGGAGACTCCTCGTTTCCGACTGGTTTGGTTGTGGCTCAAAAAAGCGGAACTTGTTTTGGGGCTCCCTGGGTGGAACCAAAGACCAAGACCTGCGAAACCCAGCCCTCAAATTTTGAGTTGCACCCGTTTCTAGAGACCTTCCTCGTTTCCCGTTTTCCTTTTCTACGTAGTGAGTTTGGCCCGGCAAGAACGTGTTCGAGATTGGCGGCCAAATTCGCTGAAATGGTTTCGTTTTGTTTCGCCCTGGTGGAATCAAAGGAAAGTCCATCACTGGTGAGATATATATATATATATACATACTTTGGTGCATTTTGCTTGGATGTTAGGACTTTAACTTTTTGCCAACTAATGGGTGTTCCACTAAAGTTAAGCTTTTAGCAGGGGAGCAGAAAGCAACCGAGTATATATATATATATATATATGTCGTGTTTCTTCTTTTTCTTTTTGCGAGGAGAAACGCCTCCAATTTGGCACAGCATGGTGCTGTATCTTTTTGGTTTCCCTTAGACACCAAAAACAGTCCAAAAAAGAGTTCAAATTGGAATGTGGGCACAACAAATTGTTACAGACTTTTTGGTAGATATGAAACTTCGGTGGACCATTATCACCACCTGCGTTTCGTCAGCATCACCAGCATCACCAGCATCACTTGACCAGTTCAGGGCTGATCCATGAGCACATGCGCGCTGAGAGTCCAGCATGAAGCAACCACATGCTGCTGATGCTGGGGATGCTGCCTCTACTCCTCCCAGATCTCACAAGGGTCTGACAATGCCCATGGGCAAAGAGCGCTACACGACCCTTGAAGCGACATCCGGAGTGTTTCCCTGAAACGTGATCCACCCAGGAAGTTCCCTCGTAGTCAAAACACGCCCACGTCCTGGGCGGTTGATTTTGGCGTGTCATGTTTTGGAGGCTTCCATGTTTAGGTTGTCATGTTTTGGAAAGCGAGGGGGAAACAGCCATCGTGACAGAGGGATCCAGACCCAGTTTTGACACACACCCATTTGGCAAGGACCTATCATCAAAGGGTCTCTTAGTACCATTTTTATATATATTTTTTTGGTTATGTGTTTGTTTTTTTCTCGCAGAATCTGCATGTGACGATTGGTCCTCCTCCCAAAACCAAGGGCTGGCTGACAAGACCCTGCCTTAGAGTCCATGAGCCGCAGGACCAGTACTTCGGCCCCGTGGAGAGCGTGGCGAAGGTGGTGGCCGTGAACGGCGTCACGGGATACGGAGACAAGAACTTGACGGGGAACGGGTACAAGACCATGGTCCGCCGCGAAGCCGAACTATGGGTCCCTAATAGGCGCGGTCAAAAATGGGAGCTGAAATATGGCGAATATTGGGAGTCAACAAGGCGCTTCAGGCGGGGGAGGCCCTCGCCCAGCAGAGGTCATGGAAAAGGGATTTGGGAAGCAGCCCTGAGGTAAGCTCTGAGGCGCGGCCAGGTCATGGAAAAATGAAACCACCTCCAAAGTGGTTGGTGGCCATAAATCCGCACCTACATGGTGTCCACCACAGGGTCCCTTATTAAAATTCACATCCAAAGGGGTCCATGTTTGGGGGGATCTCAAAAGTGGGTATACCCGTTTTGGGCCATGGTTTATGTGGGGCCCGCCTTTAGGGTCCTTTGAGTGCGTCTGGTTTTACGAATCGACCCCCCGAAATGGATTTTGGTCTTCCTGTTGGCGTCCCTTTAAAACTAAAGCAGACACACCCATTCGCCCATTCGGTCCCTATTTGATGCTGTCGAACAGACGAGCTGGCAGATCAACAGAACGGCACGGCCCATGGGATTCGTTTCGCCCTGCCCTTGGCCAAAAATGGTACAGTCAAACCCAACTTGAGGTGTACCGCACTTTTTGCCAACGGCGCCTTTGGAAGTTTGACCAAATCGGGACCTGGGAAGCCACAGCGCCTGGAGAAGTCTCGGGGAAACCTCCCGGAGTCTCCTTCCGACCCTGTAAAAATGGGTCCATGACCCCTTTGTTTTGGGTAATGAGCAACCATTTTTAAGGGGTCATGGAGACTCCAGGCCCATGTTTTTCAGAAATCCTGGCGGTTTCTTCTTTTTTTGCGGGTTGAGTGGTTGGGTGTCCAGTTTCACCCACAAGTTCGTCACTGATCCTTGCTTCTTGGCCTTTTAGGTTGAGTGGTTGGGTTTCGATTTGCACCCACTAAAAGTTCGGTCACTTTTAGCGCATCTGAAAACGGACAGCCCTGTTATCACACAAAATCCCAGAACACCTCCCCGTGTGGCTTGTCTCTCTCCCTGCAATGGTCCTCTGAGCCCGCAGATCCTAGAAGACAACGAAAAAACATCAACATCAATACTACTTGATGTTGTTGTTTTTGATTGAGCAGAAGCTGGTTGAACAGAGGGACTCATTCACCTGCTCCAAGGCCAGGGTCTGGATATTGGCCTGGTATGTGTCCTGGAGCCGCTCGGCTGCCGGAATGATTGTTATGTTTTCCACCTGCTGACATGGACCTCCCCGGGGGGGGCGGGGGTCTGGAAGACATGTTTTTGTTCCAAAGGCATGGCCATCTGGAGAGCGGCGGTTTCCTTGCTCCCTGCGTATGGGCGAAGATGCACTGAGCATGCCATCTGCCGGGCGTTGTTTTATGTTTTTGGCACCCTTTCAGGTTTGCGGCGTCACCCCGATCTAACAAAAAATAAGCCCTACTGTGGATGGACGAAATCCTGCACCACCTAAGATTCTCTGGAATGATGATTCTTCTGCAAATACCAACAAACAAATTGGTTCCCATGTTTCAAAGTAGTGCAGGATTTTGTCCATCCACAGTATCAAAACATAGTTGGACCCAATGCACATCTTGACCTGGATCGCAGTGAGTCTTTGAGCTCGGCTGGATTATTTTTCTCCGAGGGACGGAGTGCACTCGCCCTGCGAAACCCACGACAACTTCCTGCGGCAGCTCTTTAACACCTTCTTCTCCAGGAGGGGTTCATGCAGCGTAAGCTAGCCCAGCAAGAAGCACTGCAAAGTGGTCAATCTGCGTTCTAGGCTGGTTTGCAAGGCAATGCCGATGCTTTGTTTCTTCAAATAACTCGAGATGCATGGCTAACATTTGAATGGAAGTGTGATTCCGCTGGCCTTCTTCGAAGGATTGTAAAATTGAGAACCACGTCGTAGGATCAGGTCTGGATCAGGTCCGTGAGAAGCTTTGGTAGGGCGATTTGTTCAAGGCTTGCATTCCAAGGGTCTGACGTTGCCCACCCAGGGATTGAGGGTTTTTGGAAGATTCGCCGCGGCGCCCGCGATGTGTTCGTTTGGTCCCCGAGGTGTTCGTTTGGGATCGCTTCGCAAGTTGGGTTGCCAGCTGTCAGTCGGGTGGCTCAAACTGGCTCCCTGGAGGCCCCACAGCGGAAAGGGGATTTCGATACATCATGAGCTAGCAGTTTCTGTGAAAACCGGCGAGAAGTTATGTGGGTCGATCATCATAGCTGACATATGGCGTGAGTTTCAGCTTGGGATTATCTCGGACCAGACATTCCTCATTCAAATTCATAGCCACATCACCGACTCCACTGTCTAAGGAAACATGTGTCAATGACCAAGTTACTAGGTCGTTGACACGTGTTTGCTTCTTCGACCCCCGCATAGCGCATGGATTGTATCTTCACGGCTTCCTTGCTTTGGCTTCAGAGTTGCTGCTTGCGTGGGTCTGCAGTGTCCCGCGGCTCAACGAGCAACATTTTTCATCGCTCTCCCTTCCAACATGGGGCCCGCACCCCCATTTTGTCGGGTCGCAGGACAAAATGCCTGCAATCAATTTATGGGGACGGGTTCATCTATGGATGCTGACTGAATAGAGAGATCATTCACCAGAGAATATCCCTTCAGCCAGTTCCGGGAACGGTTTGTTTGCTTCAGTCAAAAGGGGCGTGTCTCTTTCTGCTGGTAATTACCCTTCTTTGGTTGCTCAAAAAAGCAGAAAAAACACACAGCTTGTTTTTGGGGCGGGTAAGTCAAAAAAAAACACATCGCCATAACTTCCAGCCCTTTTTTTAGGGGGTGTTTCAAACATCTCCATTTTGGCGCATCGCTGGGGTTTCCGCCTTGGGATCTTTGGGAGGACGGGCTCCATCT
This sequence comes from Effrenium voratum, assembly GCA_963377175.1. Lineage (NCBI taxonomy): Eukaryota > Dinophyceae > Suessiales > Symbiodiniaceae > Effrenium > Effrenium voratum. The sequence goes on along the minus strand of CAUJNA010000890.1, from coordinate 2,040,858 downwards.
GGGAGCTGCACATGCACCTGGGCTACGGGAGAATTCGGCGAAAGCGTTGCGTGAGGCAAGTGGAATGTACAAATTATGCTGCTGACTGGGTAGACTTAGGATACATTTCGCATTTTACCAGTGACTCAAAGTGAAACACAATATAACATATGCATTCTGTAACTGGGCCTAACTCTAATCATGCTGAAGTGTGACAATATTTGTACATAGACATATATCAGTATATATACAGATGTATACATCATATGTATCTGCGTAGATGTAATTTATGCATGTTGATCCCTTTCTGGGTGTATCTCCATGCTTGACCCTTGCGCCGCGACGGGCCCCCCTCTCCCTCTGCCGACCTTTTTGCTGCTTCGGGCGGAGGGAGCAACCGAGCACAAGGTTAGTGATCCATATCCCATCTTGAAGAGTCTTTCAGGGTGACGAATCTTGAGGCGAAACATCGAATCGAGATCCCTAGCGGGAGGTTTCAAAACCAAGGAGATGGTTCCCCCTGTTTCCAGGAGTCGCACTGAGATTTTGGAGGCAGTCCTTTCTTTTGGTCACAACGTCCATGGAGTCTATCCGAATTGAATTGGAGATGCTCCTATCCGCTATGGCGAGCTTGGTGGTGCGAGCGAATGCCATGAAGGTTTTTAGGGGATTCATGACGTCAGGTTTTGGATTTTTTTTTCAGAATTTGCGAGTGTTTGTTACTAGGGTTCCGCTTGCCACCCGTGACCTGCTTTCTTTTCGGGTCACCTTTCGCAAGACAAGTTGACACAACGCCAGCTACAGGGTTGCTTCGCGCACGGGAAAGAAGCAACAAACTTCAGATGTGCACAAAGCGATTCCAACAGGGTCCATTTTAGTAGGTGGCTCGGTTTTCTACCTGGATTGTTTTGGGTATGCTAATGCCTATACAAACCTTTCGCACAATGTTAGCAGAACCAACACGTCAACGGGTGAAACACGCGCAACGCGGCGGATCTCGTCATGGGAATGCTTGGGATGTAGTTTGGATCCATCGGCTTCTGGTGACCTTTTTCCCAGAAAGAGTTCCCGACATGTGCAACCTGAGGCTTTGGTTGGAGAATCTACAGGAGAATCGGCCCCGAAACACCGCTGGATTTCCTGTAGAAGTTCCGAACCTGAAAACATCACCCGGATCTTTGGGGAAACCCACAGATGCCAGGGGCCCTGAATTGGCGATTTAAAACCTCTTCAAAAGACCTCTGAGCCTCGCTGAGGATCTGGCAGGCCGACCCGACCATGGCAGCTCTGGTGGAGCTGGCGACTTGACCAGCACAAGTCGGGGGTTTCCGGGTTTCCTTCATGTCTCTGTTTGGAAGCTCCAAACGTGGCGATCAGTTCAATGGAAGCCACCAGTAAATTGATCAACTTTGAAGGGTTGAAATCCAGCGACCCTCCCCAGCCCAACAAATTTGGAAGCCACCCTCTTTGCTTGATCAGTTTCAGGCTTGCGAGCCTTCAAAGGGCAGAACGTGGATTTGGTTGTGGTTTCCCTTCAGAGACCAATTGTCTAATTCGTTTCCTGTGGTGCCCTTCAAATATAGTTGACCAAAGAGACCCCTTCAGAGACCTAGTTTCCCTTCTCAATTTGATCAACTACATTCTCTTTTGGCATGCCTGGATAACATTGTGCGGCAACCTGATCTGAATCGCTTTGTTTCTGCAGGGGTTCCTTGTCATCCTTGGGATTGGTCCCAACACATCCCAACAACTGAGCTGCCCAAAGGGTAATGTCGAAAACCAAGAAGAAAAACAAGAACCGATTTTTTGAGGGGGCACCCCCCAAAATGGGTTCGGTTTCCCGTGAACACGTCACTCTACGTAGGGCAAGATACCTCTGGACTCTGTAACTCCACATCCTTATCATCCGGATCCCCTTAAGATCCCATTGTCCCGTCCCTTGAGGATCGCTGTCATTTGAATCCGGGCAAGCGTGAGCAAATGTGCGATAGGTAGGGAAAGAGTTGGAATGAACCCATGGTCCCCGAAAAAAGGAAGCCACCACTGGGATGGCTTGTATGAGGCGTTCCATTTCTCATTCCCTGCAGCTGTCGCACCGATCGCAAGACAAGGCCCGGAGCATCTCCAACTTGCCTCTGTACGCCCAGAAACTGACGGGAACAGGGTGTTCCTTGAGGTGTCATTCCCACATTGCGCGTCAAAAACTCTGCGGGAAGAGGTAAAAAGAGCCAGTACCCAGCTGGCCCTGATGTCTTGACCATGTGGCTCACTCCCTCTTTGGTTGGTTTTAAGGGGAAGCCACGGGGAAAACGGAAGCCATTTTGTTTCCGAATTTTCAGCCAAGCACGTTTGTGGTGGCCACTTCTGGCATTCCAGAGTTCCATGTACCTGAAATGAGCATTTATTCCACCATTCAGTCAGATGTGGTGGATGAGGAACCACAAACCATGGTGACGTTCTGTTTCCCCCCTTGTTCCCTTGCAATATTGCGGGCACCCACCTTTTTCGGTGGCTTTGGGGGAATGTCCAACTCAGGTGGCTACCACGGCATCTGGCGATGGTACTGAGGGCAAGAACGTGACGCAGTTGCGCCTCTGCGAATAAATATGTGGGTTTGTCTCTTTTTTTGTGGACCCCCCTCCTCAAACAAAAGAAGGTGGTTCTCCTCTTCCCACCCAAAAGGGTACGTTTCAAAAAGAACAAATACATTTGTGTTCTTCTTGCGAGGCCCTTATTTTGAGACCCCATATGGACCACAGTCTGGACATGAAAAGTTTAGGTTTCGCTCCCAAGGTTTGCGTGGGAAGTTTGGCGAGTACCACGGGTTTGGGGAAATTTAGGGTCCGTCACAATGGTTTTCCTTCCAAAGTCCATGTTCAAAGGAGATTCAATCTAAAGTTGGTGTTCCTTTCAAAGTTGTTTGCTTCCAAGTTGAGTTGAACAAATTATTCGAAACGTGACAGCGGATTCGATAAGCAGCACATAATTTGCGTGGGAATTGCTTTCCATTGTTGTTTGTTGTAAAACAATTTACATGCATTTCAATGGAATTACTTACACAAGAGAGGACCACGCTGTGCAATCTAGAATGCAATTTAGATATAGCAATGAATGCCAATGAATGCCATCCACATTGATGTGAAATGGATGCTATTTGAAACTCAATTTGGCCTACATGGATCATTTGTTGAACTTGAACTGGACGTAGTTTTGAAACACACTTTTATCGGGATTTCCTGTCTTTTTATTGTTGCTGTTGCTGTTGCTGCTCTGCTGCTGCGTCATTGTTTCACTTTAAACACGTTGTCTGATTTGGATTCCAATGGCATTGTACATCCCTTTTACACACATTTAGGTTTCAATTCCGATTGGCAAGGTTAAACAGACTATGCTTTGCAAAAAATCGATCTTGAACTTAATTCAGTTGACACCTGCACGGAATTCGACAATGAACGTAGGTCCATTGCAATTGAGATGCATTTTAAGTTCAAGGGCAGGTTAAATCAAATGTCAAGGTTTGGAGTGTCTGCTGCATGTGAAACGGACCAGAGTCGGGTCCTTGGGGTTGGGGGACGGTAGCATATATGTGCATATAGTATTATATGATGTGTGTGGTAACATGTGTCATATAATAATGTATATATATATATATATACACATATCCATACACATATGCATATTAACATACTCATGGTAGACTTAGGTTTGCACAGCATTTGGCCGCTAGTTCTGCAGCTTTGCCAAACAAAATCTGCCACCTCCAAACCTCGCCGGAGGTTTGTGCCGAAGATGAAGTTCCCGAACCACATGACGCTGCGAGAGGTGGAGCTCCTGCGAGCCCTGCACCACACGGACGAGATCGCAGCGGCCATGGAGGTGGAGAAGACGCTCATGGACACCAAGATGAAGGAGATCAAGGAGAGGGCGGTCAAGTTGTGAGGGCCACACAGGGATGGTTTTGCGTGGGGGGGGAGGAGGTAGGGTTTTGCTGGGGTTTTGTAGACAGTTCACAAGACATATATATATATATATATACACATTATCTGTACACATCCGTAACTTGTTTTTTGATGAAGAGATCAAGGAGAGGGCGCCAGTGGTGAGAGCTGCCACACAGGGATTTTGCTGGGGTTTTGCAGACATTTTACACTTTATATGTATATATACATAATATCTGTACACATCCGTAACTTGTTTTTTGATGAAGAGATCAAGGAGAGGGCGCCAGTGGTGAGGGCTGCCACACAGGGATTTTGCTGGGGTTTTGCAGACATTTTACACTATATATACATAATATCTGTACACATCCGTAACTTTTTGATGAAGGAGATCAAGAAGAGGGCGGTCAAAGGGTTGCGAGGGTTGGCGTACGCAGAAAGGAGGGTTTTGCCGGGCAGGGTTTACCTTACTCAGATGGGATTTTGCTGAGGTTTTGCAGAAGGTGTCGACGTTCATCTATATACACAGATGTGATTGGGGGGCAAATATCATCATGGACCGGCACGAATTATGGCGGAGCTTAGTGAACGCAGGTGAAACCATGGGCCCAATGAAGGTCCGCGGGGAATTCCTGAGCTCAGGTAGCTGAGATTGGTGAAGAGCATTCAGTACGGACAACCTGCATCCCAGTCACCTCCCAACATGTGGTTGCTCCTTTGGTTTCTCTTTAGACCGCCCCGGCACCAACTCCCAAAAAAGAAACACCGCACCGAAAAAATATGGCGATCCATGGACAGCTAGGAGCAGCTGGACAGGGCGCGGCAGGAGGCAGCCACACAGCGGAACCGCCACATCAAGCTGAAGAGCAACTGGTCCAACGGATTGACGGATCGATCCGCGGAGTTCGTGTTTTGTTTCCTGGGGTGTAATACACTGCGGACGGGGTTGAAAACCCGAAGGCCAGGTTGCCGTGCTGTCCACTAACATACCTCAAAACGTGGAGGTTACCCCCCCCCCCCAAATTGGTGTTTTGGATTGGATGGGGATTTGAACGACTGTCCCTGGTTTTCGTAGAGGGTGAACGGGAAACCAACCCGACCTCGCGGGGAAGCTGAAAGGTGGTGCTTCGGACAAGCCTCCAAGCCATCCCCTTAGTTTTGCAAGGCTGGTTTCAGGGGGTGGGAGGGAACCATTCGTTCATTTGTGGGGATGTTCTTCTTAACCATGACTGCGCTGGTCGGGAGGTTGATTCGATATCTTTTGTTTCTTAGGCCCCTCTTGGACCACCCAAATCGGCAGAAGTGCCTTTTTGGAAAAAGCCGCCTTTTTGCTGTTGGCGGCGTTTTTAGTTTTCCTGGCAGCGTTGTTTCAAAATCAAGTTCTGTGCAAAAAAGGCAGCAGGAAATCGGCGGAAGTCTGCGGGAACTCGGCGGAATTTTGCGGAAGCAGGTTTCAGCATGTCGGAGTGTTTGTCGCGTTTCGGCGTTGTTTGTTCTCGCGGGTGGCGTTTTGTTGGTTTGTTTTTTCTCCTCGGCAGCAAGTTCTGCCGCCGGAGGGTCCAGGTGTATATATAAGTCAATTTCGTTGTATTCGGGGGTTACATCAATACAATCAGGTGTTACACCAACTGGCTATAGGGAGCATCATGTGTCACGCTTCGAGGATTAAACAGGGGAACGAGTATCAGGGTGAGAGGATGAGGGGGTGCGGGGGCGATGGTTTTGGTGGGGGGCCGGGGACGACGGTTTTGGTGGGGGGGCCGGGGACGACGGTTTCGCAAAACCACCACGTCCCTTTGAAAGCGTCAAAAAACACAACCACTAACATTTTGGTGAAAAAGCCACGATTACCTAATATGGGTCACCCTCGGCTTCCCTCAAACCGCGATCCCGTAAGGGCGACTGTTTCGCAAAACCACCACCCCCAACCCCCGGCTTCCTCAAAGGAATATACCCCTGTACTTCCCCAACCCCTGGCTACCAAGTAAGAAATTCCACCAGCAAAAAGGAAATTCCCCCAGAAACTAACCGCAGCACCCATTAACTTTGCGACCTTCCACAAGTTGTTTGGGGGCTGCCCTGAGGACGACGGTCCTGCCAAACCCTCACCCCCAGCAGTCTCAGGTTTTCAGAAAGTATAGGGCGATTCATACAACTAGCAAGTCGGTGATGCGCTGCAACATAGTCCGCGTTTCAATGCCCGATGAACCGGCCGAGGGCAGACATTGACTTGTCACATCTTCTGAATTTGAAGCTGCAACAGACTGTCAGGGAGTACAATAACTCCAAGAACTTGACTAAATGCAAATGTTGGGCGCAAGCCTCTTCTCTGCCATAGACCACCCCCCCCCCTTGACGCTGAAGTGGCAGCAGTTCTATCGCTGCTAGGCCCATGACACCCGAATGGAATGTTATGGCACCTGAATGCAACGAAATAGCCTTATATATATATTATATGCTACAAAAAGTCTTGAAAAAGGTGGTTAAAATCAAGCAACACCTAGGCACCAGGGGGGGCCCGGGAAGGTCAAGCCAGAGCCCATTGGCACCCCCATTCGCGCTTTGACTTCGGTTTCATCGGGGGCCAGCTTTTGCTCCTTGGGAAGCTGAAGCGTTTGCGACACGTCGGGTTGAGCCAACGGGACAAGAGAAATCTCTTCCATGTGCGTTTCAGGATATGTGCTTCCATGTTCCCCTAGGTTTTTTAAAGGGAATCTATTACTCAGACCAATTTGTGTCCGGTTGACTTGAGTGAAAGGTACCAAGTACTACTACGCCAGGGACAAGCTGGCGATCAAGTGCAAATGGATCCAATGGGTGCAGAGACACACCTAGTTTCTATTGACTGCGCAAAGCTCGTGGTCGCATTTCTCAGGGAGCTCTGCCGAAGGCAGCAGCTGCAGTTTCTAGGTAGAAAAAAAGCAGCCGCCGATTGTTTTCGCGCATTGATGAAGCTTCCAGATCCGCAAATTGTCCAACCAGATGGGCGTTCTTCCACAAGAGCCTTTCAGATTCCCAGAACCCTGCAAAGACATGTTCCCCCCCCCCCTTGAGGCATTCCCATTTGCCAGCAACCGAGAGCACACCAAGCTGCTGTGAAGCGGGGCCTTGGGACTTTTTGAAAGCAATCAAAGAGTAGCCTCCAAAAGCAGCCTCCCCATTTTGGCTGTGGGTCAAAACCAATGCAATCCCATTTTGGGGTACCACCCATTTTAGAACCTATTTTTAGTGGTTGGATTGGGATGTTCACTCGAGGTACAACCCATGCCCATTTTGGTGGAACCTGATGTTCTTATCCCAAAAGCAAACCATGGAACCTGAAAGAGCGTCGCTGTTGGATGAAACTGGTCTTCCAGGGTGCCTTTTTCAGCTGTGTTGTTGGCTGGCTAGATTGGTGAACGAAAAAACCGCTCAGCCGCGGAGGCTTTTTGTGAGACATGACCCTTTCGGAAATGCAATTACCAATGCGAATCTTTGCCCCTTAGAAACCAGCGAGCCTGTGGTTTCTGCAAGTTGTAGTTGTTTTACCCCAAATAGCAGGCAAGCTGTTAGGTAACCAGCCCGTCTTTACCCCACTACATCCCAGTTTCCCTAGTAGGATTATCCCTTCCATTCCTTATGGTTTTAAAGGGTAGCCCTTGAATAAACCAACATAGCTAAATGGATCTGCTCAGAATGAGTCTTTCCTTAGGTATCCCTTCGATCCATGTTCCTGGTTTATTGGGAAACCAAACAAGAAAATAGGGTCCCCTATCTTGAGGCCAAGGACATGTCCGACTTTCGATTTTAATGGGGAGCATTTTTGGGGTTGGTTTATGGGGAAACCCCCACGAAAACCATCGGGATAGTAAACCCATTCTAGAGGGTCCCCTATTTTGAGACCCGGGGACTTGCCCATGGGCCCATCCCTCTTCAAGCTCTTGGCTTAGCCGCGAGGACTGCTTCCCAAGCTTCTCCACCTGGGTGGTGAAGCAGTTGAGGAGACGTTTCCTGGGCCATTCGATGGCTGCCCAAACCCCCAAGAAAACCGGGGTCTACTGGGATAGCCACCTGTTACAGCCACCAAAGGGTGGATGTAATTCGATTTTAGGGTCAAGTAGAAAGGAGCTCGATTTGGAAGCCTGCTGAACTATGAGGGTTGCTCGACCTTCCCCTATGTTCTGTTGGATGTGTCTCTACACCAAACCGAAGCCACCGACCTCGGGACCATGGGGAAACATCTACCCTTCAGACATTGAACCCAGACATGTAGTGGTTCGTTTGGTTTAGGGCTGGCTCCGCGGGTTTCGGATTTCGGATTATTCGCTTCGCTTGGGGCGTGTTTTGGGTTGGCTTAGGGATGTGTAGGACAGGTCAGCTAGATTTCTGATGGGTCCCTTCTGGTCCGAGCTGAGGCCAGCTGACCTGAGCTTTAGTGCTGGGCTGAAAAAGCCGGGGGGCTTCTGGCAAGTTTGGATGGGAGGAGAAGTGAGCAATGTTGAATTTCATATTCATCAACCTCTGGTTAAAGGAAATGTGGGGGGGACAACCCCCTCTAAAAGTGGTTTCTGAATCCCCACTAAAACCAGAATCGGACACCCCCCATAGTAATCAATTAATATGGGGTCGGCATTCCTAGCTTTGTGGCTTCCGTTTTCGTTCCAATGTTCGGACATGCTGAGATCTTGTCTCATGATCCGCGGAACGACCCCCCTTTAAAACCACAAAAAGGATTGCCCTCAAAAAGATACACCCGTACAGAATGCACCTTTTAGCCAGCTGCATTGCAACAAGTTTTCGCTTTGTCAAAATGGCGCCGACTTATGAACATGTCCGATGCTGACTGTGCTCTTTCAACCGCAAAGGGGGGAGAGTCACCAGAATTGTCAATCTCATCAGATGATTTTTGCAGGACCGCGAAGAGGAACGATTGTTGATCAGACCCTCGTTGGCTCTTGTTTATTTCCAAATTGGGAACACATCTAGGTGGTCGCTGTCCTGCTGGTGTTTTCCTTCAGCACCGTCCATAAAGGGGTCTCCAAGTTAAGATAAATGTGTTTGGTTTTTCTAGGGCTGCCTTCCCCATTCTTTCCAGGGATCCTTCGCTAGAAAACCTCCGGAATCCCCGGGAAAACGGCTGGCTTTTGAAAAGAACGATGGTTGAAAAGCATTGAACATGAATCAACCCCTAGAGTTTTGGTTTTGTTCCGTTTACCAGGGGGTCCCTAATTTCAGATAGACACATCGAACAAAACAAATGTGCAAAGATCAGTTCCCTCCACAGTTCGGTCAGTCCCAAGACCCATTCGTCAGGGCTTTTTTTTACCAGGACCGTTTACCTGGGCCCCCTACTAAGATAGACTACAGAAAGAAGGGTGCCCTTATTCTAACCTCTCCAATGGAGGACCAAAGTTTGGTTTCGTTCCATTTGCCAGAGCCGTCTTTTTTTCTCCCAGAAAGTGCGCATCATGCGCACCTCCGGTCACCTCCGCCTCTGCGAGGAGCCATCGGGATGCGGCGGCGCGTCTTGCAGCAAGCCTCCAGCAGCTTCAGAGAAGCCCGGACCCCGCTTGAACATTGAGTAGTGGCTTTGTGGGTGTGTTTTGGTCCACGTTTTTTTGGTTAATGTTGGAGAAGAGTTGTTTTTGTCTCTTGACATAGGTGTCCTTTTTAGGTGAGTTTGGTTAAGAATTGAAGGCACTGGTTTAGATGGGTTTTGTTCCAGGGGCCAGGGCCATCTATTTTTCCAAAAGGACAGCTATGCTCTTGAAGTTCTTTTGACAATCAAACTACCGTCACAAATTTTCGAAAACACACAAATTTGGGGGCAATCTCCTCCTCTGCTTGGTAGTTTAAGGGTCCAAGGATCCTGTTTGACAAGAAACAAACACGGATGTAGACAATGTTTGGTTTGGAAGGGGACCCTGAAAAAGCGACACACTGTGGAAGCCTCCAAACAAAGCAGATCTTGACTATCCTCCAATAAAGTCAACACAGTCCAGCCTTCGCCACACCACAAGGCATCATTGCGTCGCGGGGTTTTTGCGGTAGAGTGCCAGAAAAAGTCGTGGGGACTGGAATCCCTTGTTTTCATCGCAACCATCTTCCGCAACCGTGCGGGTTCCGTTTGTTTCTTTGAGGGGGCTCTTTTCAGGCGGAACACCCACCCATTTTTAGGGCCCCGCATTTTGACCCAGTGCTCCAGTGCTAAATAGCACTGGGGCCCCTAACACGTCCGGTAGCTTTTTAGCAACCAAGCAGATGTCCGAAGCCCACGAGAAACTCAGATCAGTTTGTTCACTCTCCCAGAAGCTCTCTCTATATTTATATGATGTAGGGGAGGCGCTTATTTTTTTTTATCCCAAACTCTGGTCAACCAACGCCAAAAGAATGCCCTGAGGAATCGTTTTGAAGAACCGAAGAACTTTCTGGGGGCTCCCATGTTGAGAATATATCCGTCTGCAAGGAAACCCAACCCAAAGTGGTTGATGCCTTCAGGGACCACTCTAGAGAAGCCTTCCCCTATTCTTTCCAGGGATCCTTCTTTTCAGGAAACCATCAAAATCCGGGGGAAACCGATCCGGTTTTTGAAAAGAACGATGGTTGAAAACACTGGAAAAGGAATCAACCCCTGGAGCCAGTAGTGCCCTTATACCGTTGCTTTTTCGGGGGAGGGTTCCCATACTGAAATAGACAAAAAAACACATATGGTACCAATTTCTAACCTCTCAATTCTGGAGGACCCTTGTAAGGACGTTCCCGCCACAAATCGTCGGAAGATCCGATAGGCCTTTGGGACGACGAGGGGAAGGCTGACTTCGGCTCTGCCATGGCTAGGGACTGAGTGCCTGGAGGTTGCTGGGTTTTGGGAACCCCGGAAAGTAGAACCCAACCCTATCTATAGGCTCACTTCCTGAGTTCATGAACTTTAAACTTTTTGGGAAGACCATTTTAGTGGTAAATATAAAGTTTGGACTTTTTCTGGGCCATCCACTCAGCCAGTGAGTAGGGGGTGGGGGGGGTTATAGGCTTTGATTTGGTATCGGATCTTTGGACTTCAACCGTTTCGGTGGAAACAGCCGGGATGTTCCGAACTGGACCCACAAAAGTTGAGAACTCTTCGCAGAGGGGTCAACAGAAACCCTATAGGGGGGGGAAGGTCATGGGCCCCTCCAAAATTCGTAATCCCCACCATTTAGTGGGACCCCCCCTCCCCAACACAAAAAAACAATTAATCAGGGGGGTTTGGGGCTGCCAAAAGGAGGTGGTAGGGACTCATCAGTATTCCTTTGGCTTGGTTGCTTGGGGCTTTGTTGGTGGACCTCAGGTGTTAGACAATCAATGGTAAGGGTGTCAAGGGAACAAACAAAGTCCAGCCAAATGGCTGTGGGTCAAACCCAATGGTACCATTTTGGGGTACCCATTTTAGAACCTATTTTAGCGGGATTGGGATGTTCACTGGGAGTACGAGATTTTGACGGAGCCTGACTTGGGAGGGAATTCATGGCCACGAACCACGTTTTGAGGTTTTTCCCTATTGAACCCTATTTCGAGACAGGGCCATTTGATTTACCACACCCTTACAGACTCGTGTTGGACTTGCCAATCGATTGCACCAGGGGCACTACGGCACGACAACAAGGCACTCTATAATTCCCGTTCAAGTGATTCAGCATTTGTCAAGCTGTTTTTCCTGACTCGTCTATATGTAACAACCTTGTAGGCACGTCAACAATACTACCCTGACACTAGCATGTGACACGAAGAGCCACTTGACTTCCAAGATGAGTGGTCTTGGTTGCATGACCCAATGTTAGACCAATGTAGCAAGCCTGCGCCAAATTCTGATTGAGCGGTGTCAACATGACACACATCACAAGGCAGCATTCGCAATGATTTTGCGCGCGCACGCACCCACCCACCCACCCACCCACCCACCCACCCACCCACACACACACACACATCGACTCATCCTTAAAGCAGACAAATAGGCAGAATAGATGTTTATGCGGTAATATCCAAGTATCCAACCATCGACTAGCATGGCAGTGCACAGAGCTTGTTTCTCAACGGAAAGACGTCTTCCTAAAATCCCAAAGGATGGAAGTCAGATTGTCTTTCTGTTTAGCCACAGATTCTCCAAAGGAGGTTTTTTTTTGGGTCGGAGTTGAGCCACTGCGACTGTTTGAGGCCATGATGACTCAGCTGCCAAGCCGCCTAGAGGCTGTGGAGGACGATGCGCGAAGCGCCCGGGGAAGGTCCAATCAACCGTTGAGAATTTCGCAAGAAAGACTAGGCGCCCCAGTAGTGCCCTTTTACCGTTTCTTTTTGGGGGAGGGCTCCCCTACAAAATAAAATCGACCACAGAAAAAAAAGGTACCCTTCTTCTAACCTCTCTGCTGGAGGACCTGGAAGCTTCAACGGATCCGGAGCATGGTTATCTTGGCGGGCCCGTATTCCCAGGTGGTTGACGCCGCGTTTCACGTTTTGCTTGGCCCTAAAGGGACTTACTTCACGCACCTGTCGCTGAGGCCTCACAGGTTTGCTCTCGCGTCAGCGAGCCCCCTCAACCAGTGCCTCCATGGATCAAGAGCCCTTGCTCAGCTAGCATGGGCGGGCCCAGTTGCCCAGTGGTGCCCTTTCCTGCCCCCCCCCCCGGGAAGGGTTCCCCTTTAAAGGGATGCCCTTTTTTTTCTCCCATGGCCACTGGGCATCAGAGATGGGGAAGCTGCATGTTTCAAGGTTCTTTGGTTTTCACATCTTTCGTGTTGGAATTGCATGGAACATTGAAGAACCCTTTTGAACGAGACGAGAATCATCTGGGTTGTGCCCTACGGCATTTGGCGTACCGCAACACAGTCCAATGCGTGCCGGCAGAGTCACTGCGCGTTGCTGGCATTGCCCACGTTGGGAGCTTGGAGTGGTGGAAGCTTCCCATGGAAGGCTGACTTTCTTCCGCATTGCGCAGGTACCAAGGAGGTTGTCCGCCAAACTAAATCAATCATCAAATTGCTTACGACTATTATCGATTGTCCCTGTTGTTTTTAAAGGGTATGTATCACTACTGGAAGTATTTGAGTTTTCGGAATACTAAACTTGTCGTAAGGAACAAGTGGAACTGCTCCGAGCATGGGGTCCTCCAAAACCATATACGTATTGACTCAAAGTAAAACATAATTTGAATATAATATGGTATTTGTCTGTGTAATGTTGACCCAGGATTAATAAGCCCGTCCCATTAGGCAAGTATTCCCTGCAAAAGCGATGTTTCATCCCCACAAACAGGGGACTCCCCCCCCGATTCATCAACCACCCCTCAATTCATCAACCAGGGGTTCTGCTGAAAATCCGTTTCTTCGCGGCCCGAAGAAACTCCGAAGACGCCAGGAGAGCACCCAGACCCTGCTGCACCGCGTGAACCACCTGTCGGGCGAGCTCCTGAAGCCGCCCGGGGCTCGAAGTTGAAGCCGGGGAATTCGGCATCTGATGGCCCCCCAGCCAGGTGCCAACTTTTGCCGTAACTCTTTTTTGGGGGAGGGTTCCCCTACTAAAATAGCCTACAGAAAAAAAAGGGGTACCCTGATTCTAGCCTTTCTAGAGGACCTAGTCATTCGTTTCGACCCGTTGGTGGGTCGGTGCGTTGTTTGGTTGTTGGTTTGGTCTGGCTGGTTTTTGCTGATTTGGGTTGGTTGGTTGGCTGGCTGGCTGGCTGGTTGGTTGGTTGGTTGGTTGGTTGGTTGGTTGGTTGGTTTGGCTGTTTGATTGGTTTTGAGTTTGGTTTTGGGATTGGCTTTGCATGGTGGGTTGGTTCGTTGGTTCGGTTTGCTTTACCTTGCTTTGCTTCGGTTGATTGGTTGGTTGGTTTGACTTACTTGCCCAAAGTGAACAAATTCAGAGATGCCCACAATTTGGGCGCGGTTTTGCTTTCTGCTTCAAACCGACCAAGAGGAGGTTCACCCCCCCCCCCCCCCGCCCAAATCGGGACACACCCAATACCCCCTGCAGATTAACATAGAACCCATCCACCATGAGTTGTAAAGGAATCTACGTTTGGCTTGCATTTGCTGCAATGGTGTGTGCGCGTGTGTGTGTGTGTGTGTTGTATTTTCCTCTTAATCAATTTCACTGGACAACTATTTTCTCATGTCTGCCAGGAGACTCTACTGCAAATAGAAGTTGGGCGCACGGAAGCTCTCAGGATCTTGTTTGTTGTAGAGGGTAACTGGGAAACCGACACTGGGAGCTGACAAAACCAGCAGGTGCTTTGGGTAGGGGCTGCCCTCTGCTCTTTTTGGATCTGGAGTCTCCATGACCCTTCAAAAATGGTTGGTCATGACCCTTCAAAAATGGTTGGTCATGACCCCAAATCATGGTTGGTCATGAACCCATTTTTTTCACGGTCAGAAGGACACTCCAGGTGTTTTTTTCTTCGGCGGGGGAGCTTCAGGCAGGTTTGATGGGCTGGTTGGGCAGTACGGTGAGCTCAGGCGCCGGGAGCTCACGGGTTCCAAGTCAGAGCCGCTGGAGATCCGCGACAAGCCGCCGGACCAGGCGCGGGAACGGTTTTTCCGTTTCGCTCGTCGAATCTCCGCGGGGGGCTTGGGGGGGAGGCGCTTTGGAGAATGATGGACGCCAGGGCAAGCCTTGACAGGGGGGGGGAAGTCATGGACACCAGGGAGTGATGCCTGGATTTTTCGGTGGGTTTGGCAGGGCTGAAATCTGTCGGCCTTTAGAGGGCCCGAAAAATCTCTTGGGCCCAAGGCTTCCATTCGATGAAACTTACATGGGGGTGTCCTTTTGAGGTTGGACTGAAATGGCCTCGGCTTTGCTGTTGGTTTCGCCATAAAACCAACCCAAGAGGGTTGGTGTTTGGCTTCTGTGTTCCATGCGAATCTTTGGGCAGTGGATCCCGTGTGCTGGCGCGGACTCGGACCCGCGTTTTTCGCGGCGTTTTTCAGGCGGTGAAGGAGTGCAGGGAAGCTGTGAGCGTGATGCTGGAGATGCAAAGGTGTGGGCCCCGGGTTAAAAAGGGCGTGTCAACTGTTTTGGGTTGCAGCCCCCTCTTGGTTTTGAAGGGGAACCCGAATGACACCATGAGGGTGACCTATTTGTGATCTATTTGTGGACAGCAATTATATAAGTTGGGTTGTTCCCTCTCAAAAGTGGCGGGTGGACATAAGTCCTCAAAGAAGTTTGATGTCGACAGAGTCCAGGAGTTGTTCCCACGCGTGGCGATTTGTGATCCAAGTGAGAGAGCTATAGTCGCTTTTTGGGTCAAACAGCAAAATATGGGAGGACGTCGCGCTTGCGAAAATCGGAATTCGACCCTTGACATGGTTTGTTTCCTTGCTTCCCTTTAGAACCTTCAAACGATGTTCGGGACTCACCGACTGGGGTTCTTCGGGGGTTGTTTGGCCAATCCGCTCGATCGGAAGTGTTGAAGTGAGTTGTGGATTCCCTCCTTAAAAGATACATTTTGCCCATTTGAAACATGGCTTTTTCCACCAAAATAAGGGAAACCACCATTTACAAGGCAATGCTCAGGTGTATAATGTAAGGAACCCTGTTTGCAGCTCGTGAATTCTTGAGGGTAGTACCTTGCCTCCCACCAGCGTAGCACCTGTGGAAGGGTACCTGGAAGATCAAGTTCCTCTTTTTTCGGAACCATTTCGGTGCCATGTTGGTGTGCGATCCTTCGGCTACCTTCTGTACTTTGATCCCGAAGGTAACTCTCCGAACATCCGCAAAGGGCTTGGACCCTCTGGGAATTGTACTCGTACCTGGAGTCTCCCTCTGACCCGAATCAAAAATGGACCCCATGACCAACCATTTTGGGTCATGACCCACCATTTTTGGGTCCAAATCCCAAAAGAACGGTTGGTCATGGGGCCATTTTTGATTCGGGTCAGATCCGGAGACTCCAGGTAGTTCGGCCCGGCAGACACGTCATCCCGGCTCCAAAGCCTGCGAGAGCACCCATCTCACGCATGGCAATAAAGCCCCACGAGGTCGCCCGTCCCCGGCACCTAGAAGGGCCGTTCCTCATACCAAAAACAAAGATAGAAGTCGAAAGTTCGCCCCCTTCCATGAAATGTGTTTTTCCCCTGTGTTGTTTTTGTTTTTTCTCCTGAAGGGGGAATCTATCGCCATTGGACATATTTTGTATTTTTTCGCCTGGGCTCCTGAGCCAGTTAGCTGAAAATGGTCCAAACAGGGAGTCCATGCTTCCTGGCTCCATTTCAATGACTCCTTTCAAGGTCCCTGGCTACAAACAGTTTCAAGTTCCATGCTTGTCTTTGAAGCATGCTCATACGCAGCATCTTAAAAAACACATAGCGAGGAAATCCTCGTTCGGGGCAATGGGGAATGCCTCCAGCAGCAGTGAGGAACATGAAGCTGGAGCAACAGAAGTTTGAGGAGCAGCTGTCGCTGAGGCATCTCGGACTCCTCTTAAGGGCTTTTTTTCGGGCGTTGCGGTGGGTGTTGGGTTTGTTTGGGTGGGTTTGGCTGAGTAGAAAGGTTGGGGATGAGTTTAGGGAAGGCTTAGGGTGTGTTTGGGATAGGCTTAGGTGCATCACCCGAATTCTCATCCAGAGTCAACCCTACTCTCACACCAGACCAGCGCAAAACCCAGATTGTGGTGGGACAGGAGGTTTCGGAAATCCCGTGCTTGTACCTTTCCCAATGTGCCCTTCACGGCCACAAAAAGGACCCGGTGCCCAACAACGGACATGACCCGGGGTGTTCTTCAGCTTCCATGTAGGGATGGCAGTCAGACTTGTACCCGTTGGGTATCATGAAAAAGGTCCTTCTCCAAAGTGGGCGTGTCTTCCTTTTAAGGGACTCCTCCAAGAATGGGCGGTTTTCCTTTTGACTTCCCTTGAAACCAAACCGAAGAGGGGCGCCAACTCCAAAGATGACAGACCCATGTGAAGAGCTGCTATCCCAGATCAGTTCGGTGGACAGACTTGGGTTTCTCTCGCTTCATGTCCATCCACTTTGGAGATGGCTCTTTGAAACTCATACCTGGAGTCTCCTTCTGACAAATTTAAAATGGGTTCATGACCCCATTATTTTGGGTGATCAACCATTTTTTAAGGGTCAAAAAAAACTCCAGGTAGCCACATGAAGAGCTTCAAGACCCTGGCAAGTCCTATCAATGTTCAGCAAAGGCACAAGCAGTCCAAATAGGGACTAGCAGCAGGGTGTTTATTTTTGAGGGTACCCCTTGTTGTGGTTTTAAAGGGGAACCACAAGGAACAACAATTTTAGGGGTCCACTTTAAAAAAGTACACCGATTTCTCTCTTTGTCTCTCCCCCTCATCCAAAAATGGAGGTATAGCAAGCCGCCTCCCAACACAAATTGGAAGGGAAACGGCCGGCGGAAAGCGGAGATCTAGGAACTTTGAAGTGGAGGGGACGCTCCGATAGAAAAATATGCTCAGGGACATGTTTTTTTGGAGCTATGGAGGTTATTTCGACTTACGTAGGGGCAGTTACTGCACTACAAGCTCACGTTGCTGGTACATACATATATATATATATATATATATATATATACGTGTTATATATATATATATGTCCTCCATACCTCCAAACCCCTCTCCCTGAAAATGGGTGAGTCTTCTTTGTGTTGGCGGTTTTAAGGAAAAAAAACAACACCACCCCTTTTTTGGTGGCTTTAAGAGAAACCCGCGAAATGGGTGAGTCTTCTTTGTTTTGGTGGTTTTAGACAAAGAAAAAGCCCCGTTTTCTGGGGCTCCCCCTGAAGCACTGAACAAAACCAGACCCAACTGCCCCCGCCCGGAAAAAACACACCATCCCCGCCGCCCGCCGATTCGACGAGGCTCGCAGACTTCGACGAGGCCTTCCGTGCCCACGGGCTCGCCAGCCAGGCGAACTTGGAGGAGTACTGCCAGTCCCGCGACCGCGAGCTCGAGGCGGAACTCGCGAAACTCCTCGCGAAAAAAGCGGCGATGTCGTGGTTCTTCGGAAACAATTGAGATTTGTGCTTATGGTTTTGTTTACTTGTTGCTTATGGTTTAGTGGTTGAACCCAACCACTGAACTGTTTGTTTTTGTGAAAGAAAAAATGGCTCCCCTTCCAACGTCAACCAAGATTTGTCGTCCGCGCCCAAAAGTGATGCCCCAAGAAAAGCCGTGATAAGACCTGGTCCTACCAGGTTCGATGCGACGTTTCAAACTTCTGCGTTAAGTCGGATGAGGGCTTTTCTTTTGATGAAGGCTGCTTACTTTGGGATTCCTACTCTCAGGCTGGTGAGTTTGAACGCAGATTCACGCATGAGAAAGCCCCTGGTCCATCTTCGAATCAGAGGGCGTCTCCGTCCGAAGCGGGGGGCCTTCGATTGTGAGCCATTTCCGTGGACGCCAAATATATCGAGCTCGGCCGTTTTCGAGGAAACCCTTTCTCGCGGTGGCTTTCATGGGAGGCCAGGAAACAGCCTGAAAGTGTGGGGAACACAGACGCCCATAGTTTTCAACCCGGCGCTGACTGGATGCCAAGATATTGGCAATAGTGCGTATGCTTTAGGAGGCACAATTGTTTATTTGGGCTTAAATCGACACCAAAAGGCAAGCAGTGCTTGCTGGCAAACAGGTTTCGCATCTCCAGATCTCCAAACTCGCCAAGCCCCCTACATAATACACAAATCAGGGATTCTGGATGTTTACATCCCATGTTTGGACCATCACATATGGGAATCATGGCCAGTTTGAAAAAAGTCCTCGCTTAAAGATTTGAACTGCGTCGAAGATGAAGTGGGCTTGTGTTGCGTGCGTTTTGGTCAAGCGGGTATTCAGAACGCATTACTTCAGGGGTCCAAAGTCAACCCAAAAGCTGAGATTCCTGTTTGTACGTTTGGTGTAATTTTCACAGGGCGGCGGGATCAAGGGGTTTATCTCCACTTCTGTACAAGCGAATCTCCACCTTTCGTCTTTGCCCATTTGTTGTATTGCATTTCATTACCAACAGCCCTGTTTCACATGTTACTTTTGTGTTTCCCAGTGAGTCGGTTGACATGCACGGAACCTCTGTCGAATCTTTGGGTCCAGGACCGTTGTTTTCTTTTGAGCTCACATGAATTTGAATGAAGGCCCCACAAAAAAAAGTGTGAAAGAAGGTCTAAACGAAGTTTCTCTGGGTGATGTTGGTGGTTCTACGTTATCAGGGTCATGACGCACATGGGTTCTCTCTGTAGCCTCATATGGGAGTTTCTCAAAATAGAGGACCTCCCCCCCTGTTCACCATGTTTCGTTATTTTTGGAAACCCTTTTTGGGGGGGGTTTAAAGGGCAACCAAAAGAAAACCCACCCAAGTTTGAGGGTGCCGATCTGAGAAGGCATGCTTCAATTTTTGCCAAAGGGACACCGAAAGGAATGCCGTCCTAAGGGGTTTCCTATTTGAGAAATGCCTGTAGGCTATATTTAACATGGAGCAAAAGTGCCGGGAGAGGAATTTGGAACCTTTCAAGACTCTGCACGCATGCACATCTCATGTCATGTTGACCCTAAACCCTAAACCCTAAACCCTAAACCCTAAACCCTAAACCCTAAACCCTAAACCCTAAACCCTAAACCCTAAATATAATAAGCTTTAGATACAGATCACATTCTTTGTTGAATCTGAGTCTAAAAAAAAAAAACAATTTATATGTATGTATATATATACATCTCAATAATGTAGTCTTCAACTCAAATATAAAAAGCTCTAAAAATTAATATATATATATATATATAAATATAATATAATAAGCTTTAGATACAGATCACATTCTTTGTTGAATCTGAGTCTATCAAACAAAAATTCAATTTATATGTATGTATATATATACATCTCAATAATGTAGTCTTCAACTCAAATATAAAAAGCTCTAAAAATTAATAAATATATATAACCACCACTGAATTATTCAATGGTAGTGACTGTGCCTGACCATGAAACTGGCCGTCTTTGAATAATTCAATGGCAGTCAGTTTCAGGGTCAGGCCACGTAACCACCACTGAATTATTCAATGGTAGTTAGCAGCTAAACTGGTTGCCTTTGAATAATTCAAGTAAAGTCAGTCAAACTGAATACCATTGAATTATTCAATAGCTGCACTGACTGCTATTGAATAATTCACAGGTAGTCAGTTTGTATCTCTGTGTTTTTTTTGTTTCTGTGTTTTTGTGTCTCTGTGTCTCTGTCTGTGCTTGTGCGTCTCTGTGTGTCTGTCTGCAAACAAACACACAAACAAACAAACAAACAAACAAACAAACAAAGAAACACACAAACAAACAAACAAACAAACAAACAAACAAACAAACAAACAACCAATCAAACAAACAAAAAAACAAAGAAACACACAAACAAACAAACAAAACAAACAAACAAACAAACAAACAAACAAACAAACAAACAAACAAACAACCAAACAAACAAACAAAAAAACAAAAAAACAAAAAAACAAAAAAACAAAAAAAAAAAACAAACAAACAAACAAACAAACAAACAAACAAACAAACAACATCAAACAAACAAAAACAAAAAAACAAAGAAACACACAAACAAACAAACAAACAAACAAACAAACAAACAAACAAACAAACAAACAAACAACCAAACAAACAAACAAAAAAAACAAAAAAAACAAAAAAACAAAAAAACAAAAAAAACAAACAAACAAACAAACAAACAAACAAACAAACAAACAACATCAAACAAACAAAAACAAACAACACCAAACAAAAACAAACACAAACACAAACAAAAACAAACACAAACAAAAACAAACACAAACAAACACGTGTCTATGTGCTTGTGTGTCTTTGTGTATCTGTGTGTCTGTGTGTTTTTGTCTGTGTCTCTGTGCTTGTGCGTCTTTGTGTCTTTGTATCTTTGTGCTTGTGTGGTTGACTGACTTGTATATGATGCATGCATGGCTCATTTCAGCGGGGGTTCATGGTTATGGTCATGTTTGTTCATGCGCAACAGCAGCAGCATTCAGAGAACAACAACAACCGAAGAACAACGCCAACAACAAGAACAGCCACAAGAACAACAACAACAACAACAACAGCAACACCAACAACAAGAACAACAACAACAACAGCAACAACAACAACAACAAGCAGCAGCAACAGCCCCACGCCATGCTCGTAGCCCATGAAGAAGATGGAGAGAAAGAAAAGGAGGAAAAAGAGGAGGAAGAAAAAGAGGAGGAAGAAAAAGAAGGAGGAAGAAAAAGAAAAGAGGAGCAAGAAAAAGAAGGAGGAAGAAAAAGAAGGACGCCAGCGCATAAAGCGCTAGAGGAGGTGAAGAAAAGGCTGGAAGAGAAGCTCTGTCAGGAGGAGCAGGAGGAGCAAGAGGGGAAAAAGAAAAGGATTTTTGGAAAGCAGCTGGCTCCGCCGGCCTTTTTGACCTGGCCGCAAGTGGCTCAGGCATGCCTGCGCTGCCTGAGCCAAGTCAAGGCACGAAAGCCATACGAGGGGGCAAGCGGGGGGAAGCGTGTTTACAGATTTCGGCCGAAGACAAAACAAGACAGAGGAGAGCCAGCACCGCTGGCACCGCTGGCAGCGCTGGGAAAAAACCGGAAAAAGCTTCCGGCCTCACTCGCCGCATGGGAACGGCAGGAGCAGGAGAGGAAAGAGGCAAACCTGAAGAAACAGGAGGAGGCAAAGGAGCAGGAGGTTCAGGCCATCCAGGAGCTGGAGGCGGCAGATGCTCGTGCTGAAGCAGGAGGTCAAAGGAGGCTGGAGGATGCGGAGGTGCAGAGCCTCATCAAGGATCTGGAGGGGGGAGGAAAAGAAAAAGAAGCAGCACGCGCTGACAGCAGCACAAGCAGCTCGGGCAGCGCAAGCAGCTCGGGCAGCGCGAAAGCCGCAAGAGCAGCCGCAAGAGCAGCAGCAGCTCAGGGGCTCGCAAGCAAAGCGGCAGCGAGACCGAAGCACCACAGCAAGGCAAGCAAGGCCAAGGCAAGCAAGGCCAAGGCAAGCAAGGCGAGGAAGCACTGGGCCGACTCGTCGGATGACAACACTGGGCACTCGGAGCAGCGCAGCCAGGGCTTTTGACCCTTTTTTTTTGTCCGGGCAAGAGACCCGACGGAGCGATTGAGATTGAGATAAAAAATATTCAACAAAGAATGTAATATTATATTGATATATATATATATATATTTATTAATTTTTAGAGCTTTTTATATTTGAGTTGAAGACTACATTATTGAGATGTATATATATACATACATATGAATTGGATTTTTATTTTAAGACTGATATTCAACAAAGAATGTGATTTGTATCTAAAGAATGTAATATTATATTGATATATATATATATATATATTTCTTAATTTTTAGAGCTTTTTATATTTGAGTTGAAGACTACATTATTGAGATGTATACATATACATACATATAAATTGAATTTTTGTTTTTTAGACTCAGATTTAACAAAGAATGTGATCTGTATCTAAAGCTTATTATATTATATTATGGTCGAACACATCATTTGGTAGAGGTACTGTGGATAGACAAACTCCTACACCAATTGGGAGGTGCAACCCCAAGAACTCCGGGATAAACCACCTACCAGTGCAGAACATAAACATATTCCCTCCGCAGCGCATTCACAGCGTCTTGGCTGAACCAGCTCTCGTCGCCTCGGCCGCAGGGCTTGTACGCGCGCGCAGCTGCGGCGGAAGAAGGCGGGGGTTGAGTGGATCGATCCGGCTGGTTGTGCTCGTGTTGTTTTCATGCCGTGAATGTTCATAAAGGAAGCCAAACGACCAAAAGGACGGGTCTCTACTAAGGGTCGGCAGCCAGTGCAACCCGGAGATGGGAAATGGCTTTGCTTGCGTTGTTTTCATGTCATGACTGTTCTTACTGGAAACGGTCGGTGAAACTCGGATGCGACCCGTTTGAGGACCCCGACAGTCGGGGGGGGGGGCTACAAGGTTCCCCTTTCGCACCCGCCACGTTGGGAGGGTCGCAGTCTTCGCTCCATGAGGGCAGCGCCAGGCATTCAGAAGATCCAGGAGACCTTCATCGGTCTGGCGGAGTTTAAGGCGCCGAATTCGGTGATTTTTTTTCGTTTCAATGCGAGTCGATCGTTAAATGGTTGGGACACCTGGGGACCGCACCTCTGGTGCATGTCCTTTCGTCTATCCTGGAGCTTACACTACTCTAGTTGGTAATCAGGGTGTCTCTAGGATTCTCACTTTTGGGATTTATGCGAAGGTTTCTCTTTCTGACAGTAACTGGAAGCGCCAGTGATTTGTTTTGTTTGCGGGGGGGGGGGTTGAACAGGTTTTTTTTACCGTGGCCACTGGTGGTCTGAGTCAAACATGGAGTGGCGGCTCTATGCATCCCTGATGTCCACAGAATCTTCTTGAAATCAGGTTGTTGCCATTGGGCTAGCAGCTAAGACCCGTGTGTTGCCTTTTTAAGGGTACCCCCAAATGGTGAGTTGTCCTGTTGGTTTCCCTTCAACACCAACCAAAAAGGGGTATCAACAAGTGAAAACCGCTTTCAATGAAAGCAGACACCGTGTTTTGGGTTAACCGGCCCAGTGCTGCCAGTTAAGTAGTAGGTAGCCAGGGTGTCTTACCTCTACCTGGAGTCTCCATGACCCTTAAAAATTGGGGTCATTACCCAAAATAATGGGGTCATGGACCCAGTTTTGAAGGGTCATGGAGACTCCGAGTAGGTTTTAGATGCTGGTTTTCCCGGATCACCTATGCGCAAGGGCGACAGAGCTGGGTTTGTCTCGAGAATTGCCGGTTGCCTGGTGGTCCGTTTTCTCACACCCCAGAAAGGTGCCCCGCCTTGTGACGTCACGTGGGCCGTTGCGCCAAGTGGCATGAGCTGCTAGTGATATTTTATGCCCATGGAATAAAGGTGTGTCATTTTTTTAGGGGACCTCCCCAAGTTGCGGGTTGTCCTTTTGGTTTCCCAGACAAACCACCGAAAGAAGAAGACACACCAAGGCAACCACAGCCAGCTGGGACTCTGTGTGACGTGGGTTCTCGCGCTTACGGAAGGCATAAGGGCACGCGTTGGATGCCAGCCGAGCCGGGTCCCACCACTAACCACTGCCTTTTTGGTTGCCGTCCCAAGGGAATTTTGGTTGAAAACGCAGGCAAGTTGGGGGGCGCCTGTGTCTGATTGTAGGCTTTCTCAGTTTTCAAGGTCACATCAATCATCCGCTCTGCTGGGGAATTCCCAGTCATCTTTGAGGTCATTCTCAGTCATGTGCTAGGAACATATGGCTTCACACCCTCGTTCCCCACTCGCAATCTTTCAGAAAACATGACAAGAGCAGAGCTGTGTTTTTCATTTCGTTACCAATGCAATCTAAGTGGTACACACTCAACCTTTTAGTGGGTGTGGCTTTAGTGAGCTGGCACCACTTTCTTGGTGGCTTGAAAGGGACAACAACAAGAGCACCGCAGGCACGTTGGCGGGGTCCCACTCCTAACAAAACAACAAGAATCACGCCCAAACTTGCCAACCAAGTTGTCCATGGTCACCGCTTTTGCTCGGGGAAAATCGATCGATCCCACCCCATGCGCTGGGAAGCATCGAGTTTCAGAGGCGCGGAGCTCTACTAAGATGGCGGAGCTGAACAAGCGCTGCAGCGAGGCAATTTGATCGGACGATCGGACATGGGATGTTGTGGATATGGGGTCTCCAAAACGATTTCAGGGTAGAAGTATACCTTGGCTAGACTAAAGGTAGTTCGGGGTGTACCTGGATTCTCAATTGCCCCTATGTTTTCTGGACAGTTTCGCAAAGGGATCTAAAGCACTGGTTGCAGGGGAAAAATGACACCAACATCTAATCTGGTGCCAAGAAGGTTGGCCAAGAAGGCGAGAGCCCTTCGCATGTAAGGCAGCTGACTTTGACGTCATGGTCCTTTGGGGTTGGGGGGGGTTGGCCTTTCTAGCGAATTTTAGTGGAGGGAGGGGGATACCTGAAAGTGAGCTTCGTGGACTTGAGTACTTTCTGGGCAGATTTTAGTGCTACCTGGAGTCTCCTTCTGACCCGAATCAAAAATGGGTCCATGACCCCAGTTTTTTAGGTAATGACCAACCATTTTTGAAGGGTCATGGAGACTATAGGTAAGCAACAAGTTTGGATTCTTGGTTGGCCCATCCACTAAGGAAGTGAGGATGTGGTTTTTCGCACCTCGCCCTGCCAAAAAAAAGCAGTTTGCGGACAGCTGCCCCCGCAAGAACCGAGAGTTTGGTGCGCAAAAACACGGCAACCCAGGCCCCGTCTTCAGACCCGGCTATGTGACAAAGTAGGGGCTTGGACCCCCACAAAAAGGGGCAAGCCGCAAAATAAAGTCAACCTGAAGCGAACAAATGCTGTGGGTCCAAATTGTGTGCCGAAAATGGAACCAAAATGGGAAATAAGCACTAAACCACTGGCCCCCTAGTGTTTAATTTTGCCCCATGCCCAAATGCTACCCTCATGGTACTGATGGGGGCTGGGGAGGGAGGGGAGGGGAAGGGAGCCCAAATAAGCCCTAAATAAGGCCTTAATAAGGCCAAATAAGGTTTTTTTTGGGGCTCCCTCCCCCTCCCTCCCCTCCCTCCCCTCCCTCCCCTTCAGCCCCCATGAGGTAGCCTCAAAACCCCCACATTTCGCAGGTTTTCGAATCTCAGGTGGAGAGCCAAATGGCCCAGGCCAGCGCCGGCATTGAGGCAGGTTGGGACAAAATGGCTGAAGCTCACCCCAGAAGCGGCGCGGTGTTTCCGTTTTTTGGCTGGGCTCTCTTCCAAACTAAGTTTTACTTTTTTCGGGGGAGACGAAGTGTGACATATCCCAGATGACGGCCAAGGACTACTTTCCGTTATGTGGCTGAGTAAGGGAAATGACAAAACCGATCTGCGGGAGATTGTTGCTATCTACTTTCACCCAACCGTAAACCACCCTTACACTGGGTGCGCTTGAAAGGCATGCGAGCCATTTTGTGACCAGACCTCTTTTAGGAAGTTTCAATGATCTCCGGAAGCTCTGGGTAGCCGAATTCCACGTCATTGGTAGACTCGTCGCATGGTTTCTTGAAAACGGCACTCTGTATTCGAATGAAGCCGCTCGAGATTGTCGTGTGTATGGGCGAAAGGGAAGCCATGAGGAAAGCAGTTTTGGGGCCTCCCACCGTTTGGGGTCCATCCCATGTCCTGCCACGCCGACCTGAACAAACTTGTAGCCGTGGTCTAGGGTTTGGAGCAGCACATATGAATATGAGCAACGTTCAATATGTACCGTTTTCTACTGGCAGGAAAGGGGATGGCATGGGGTACACCCACCAAGTTACCAGCAGGACATGGGGTTACTTACCCAACTCTCGTGTTGCCGGCCCTCCTAAGGAAGACAAAATGCTTTCCCATATGCACGAGCCCCATTCCATGGCACAGAAGGCTCCCCTCATAGAAAACTGGCAGATCAACCCGTGCCACGTGTGAACTCCATCGCAGAGCCCAAAGGGGCTCACGCCTGTCTCCGAGAGATTTGGAGGACATTTTAGGGCCTCCCTTTGTTGGTCATCCTGGGAAACCCAGGGCTTGCTCCACCCGATAACCCGATATAAACACTCCAAAAGGAAGATGGATCGAAGGGTTACATGCCTAGGTCCCCCAGCAATTGGTGCCCTTTTACCGTTTCTTTTTTTGGTTGGGAGGGTTCCCCCTACAAAAATAGACTACAGAGAAAAACGTCGGTACCCGAATTCTAACCTCTCTACTGGAGAACCTAGATGCTGCAGAGGGCGCCTGAGCTCGGATTTTTGGGATCCACTGGGCCTCATCAACCATACTGTGGTTGGACGAAATCCTTGAATTACTTTAGGAACCCTGGAATTCATGATCCCCCGATAAATTCCAACAAACTAAGGAACCCGTCTGGAGCAACAAAGGAACCCTGGAATTCCTTTAGGATTCCCCTACAAAAGCCCAACAATGGTTTTCCATGGTTTTTCAAAGTGGTGCGGTTGGATTTCGTCCACAGAACCCCTCAAGTCCGCTTCGCCGTCACGTCTTTCCCTCCGCGAGCCAGGGCCTGACGCAAGAGTTGCTATCCACAAAGCTGGACGCAGGCGCGGAACCGCAAATGGGCCAACATGGGCCGTGTGGGGCTTCGAGGATCGAGCTGTTTTTTTTTCTTTTCTTTTTTTTCTCCGTTTGTTTTTCTCTTTTTTTCCTTTCTGGAGGCCAAAAGGTGAGTTTCCAGCTGAACAAAGCTAACTTTTTGGGGTCCGGAGCCTTTGTTTTCCTGCCCCTCAACTAACTCTTCTTCTTCCTTTTTTTCGGCCGGGTAAACTGTTGATTTTCCTTGAGAAAACAAACTTTCTTTGTCTGAGTTAGTTTGTTTGAGGCCAACCAACCTGTTGTAGGTTTGCTGTTGTTTCTTCTCTCTTGTTTTGAGGGGGAGCCCAACCTTGATGTTCGTCTTCTTTTTGTGTGGGGAGCCCAACCGTTTGGATTGGTTTTACAAAAAGAAAACAAGAAGGAGCCTAGTTGTTGGGGGTCTCAAACATGGGTCGCCAAAACATGGGATGTAAACACCATGACCAGCAACAAATCAAGGAGGATGTTGTGCTCCTACAGGAATTTTGAGGCCCACAAAAGCACATGACCTGACCGGCGATTGGTCAATTCCGAGCACCTGAACAAATCCCAATTGCTTCTCGCTTTGGATCATTGATCGAGTAACTTACAAGGACAACGTGATCATATCGGCAGACAGTGAGCAATGAGCCAAACATATTTGGGTGTCTGTCAAAGCAAGGGCCCTCTAAAACGGTCGGCACAAATCCTTGGGCCGGCTGCCCCGGTAGGCCGGTGTCTCAAAAGGCCTGCCCTGCTGCCGTTTCCAACCGCACATGTTTGGTGTGGCCCATGTTTGAGCCGGTATTTCGGGTTTCCCATCAAACAGGCAAACAGGCGAAACCATTTGGAGACACTCCCGCGCATTGAGCTCCAGGAAACGGAGTGTCAAGGTGAACAGGTTTGGGGGCTTCTCTGAATTGCTTGCTGTTGGGGAGTCCCTTGCAAGCTACTCTGAAATTGTGGTTGAAAAGGAGCCCATTTTTCAGAGGGTGGATTTGGGGATGCCACTTGGATGGACCATTTGAAGTCAAGATTGGGGTCAAATTTTAACCACCAGGGACCGCAGGTTTTAGTCCTTGGTTCCATTTACCAGGGCCCGTTTTGGGCTAATCGCCCATTTTTGACCAGCCATTTCTTGGGCGCTGATACTCACTTCCGGAGCTCATGAACTTTAAACACTTTTTGGGAAGACCATTTTAGTGGTACCTGGAGTCTCCATGACCCTTTAAAAATGGGGTCATTACCCAAAATAAAGGGGTCATGGACCCATTTTTAAAGGGTCATGGAGACTCCAGGTAAATATAAAGGGGCCATCCACTCAGCCAGTGAGGATAGGGTCATTGCCAGCTTGAGCTACAGCGTCTCGGGTCACAGCACGATGAGTGCCCGATGGGAAGACGTTTCGGCACAGCAAGGTGCGCCATGGAGCCTGATCAATCGCGAGAAAAAAAACAACACGCCACAAATTCAGCCGTACCTCGCTTTATTGTTGCTTTCTTTTGAAAAGCACCGCATGGGGTTTTATAAAACCGTTGTGTTTTTTGGGGGTTTGTATAGACGCCCAGTACTGGGAATGGTCCGCACTCAACCCGAGAGGCCGTATTAGCGCGCATGTGTTTCATGGCCTTCGGGGCGCGAGTCTCATTGCATGTCCTCCGGCGGATTGGCCGAGTCGCCATGGGACGTATGCCCAACGCAAAGAGGCCGGGCTGGCGGGCTGGTGTGGGTGGTTTAGTCCTGGCAGCCTCGGAGGCCCGAAAGGTTGGGCATGGGTAAAAAAAAAAAAACATGGGAAAAATTACAGGGGTTCCCGGTGTTCCCTGGCAACATCTCAGCGCATGCACCGTTTCCCTAGCTGCTCCAGAACATGTTTGGATCTTGCGTTGATATTGCAACCAATTAGATTTGTTGCCCAGGGCAGATCTCAAGAGTGCTAGGGTTGCTTTTCTGAGACTTTCTCGCAATTGACCTATCAGAGGACTCCTCCAAATTTCAGGGTAGACTAAATAGGAAAACTTCATGTGAACATGTTACTTTCTGTGTACCCCAAATGTGGGTTCAGGGGCGGCAGACTTTGCTACTCCCTAATGCTGGGGTTTTGGACTTGTGTCCTCTCAAAGCGGATCATGGTCAAACAGGTCCGGGTGCTGGATAGGCCGTAGTTGAATGCTGGTTTCCTTAATGGAACGCACAAGGAGTGGTGTTGTTTCTTGGTTGGATCATGCAAAACAGCTGCAGTATTCCTGGCGAAGCCTGGGCGGCTTATTGCAAGCTGCCCTGCACTTTGGGCTGACAACCCCGGCGCTCGGTCCAAGTGCTCAGTGTCAGCTTGTTTGGGTCCACCCACAAGGGATCCGAAGGGTCAGTTCTTCAATGAATTGCACCCTTTTGTGTTGTTGTTGGGTGTGTGTCTGATCCCAAAACGTGTTTTCTGAATACCCTTTCGTTTTTGGTTGGGTGGGTTGAACACCAAACATCCTTGGTCTCTTGATTTTGATCTTCAGGGTCCTGGAAGATCAAGGCATGTGTTTGACCCCAAAAAGTGTTCCCTTTCTCCACCCGCGAAGCTGGGGGAATCCCAGGAAACGTGCGCCGACGCTGACCGTGCAGAAGAAGCCGCACGGGAAGCCTGATGCTCAATGCATCGCTCACTGCACCAACGGGCCGTTCGGCACGGAACTTTCCTGGAGTCAAGTCCAGCAGCAGCCATTTGGGTATGAATTTTAATGGGGAGACCCTTTGGTGGACGTCGTTTAGGTAGGGAGTCGTGTCCAACATCCAGCCTGGCCAGTTTGCGGTGGCTTCCTATCGTGTTTAACATGGCCCTGCGCTTTACTCAAGCATTTGTTTCTACGGGAATGACGAGGGAACGCGATGATTGACCGCTCCCGCGTGGTGCTTGGTTTGAGTTCTTTTGGTACCCCTGGCATGGTTTGAGCCAAGACTCGCATGGTGGCCCTGTTTGGGGAGCCTTCGGATTTGGGCGATGCTCAAATAAGAGAGCTGCAAGCTAGTGTATAATTTCTTCCAGGTCAACTTCACGGATGGCCATTTTCGATGGTCCGACGTGGCAAGGCCACCCCAGATATGTTTGTTCATGGAAATCCCAAAGCTATTTGCCAGGGTCCCCCATATACATCCTACAGTCCCTTTCAGAACAGCCCCCCCCTTCTCACGAGTTGGCTCAGAAATACTCTGCAGGTTAATATAGGCCCCAACAAACCAGGAACTCCCCCAAAACCCAGGACTTATACTTCTTGTCTTCCATTTGCTGAAATGAACATGTTTTTATTTGCCCCTGTCGGTTTTTGAAGGGAATCCATTGCTGACAAAAAAACATCCAGGACTCGGACTTCAGCAAATGGATGTTTCGGTCTACCCTTTTGTGGGTTTCTCCCTGGACATGTGCCGAGTCTTCTTGGATGCACAAGCTCAGTAGATTGGGACCATGGTTAGTCGGCCAGCCCCTCTTACACCGCTTCAAACCATGGTTACATCACCCACCTGGGCCCGAGAAAACTCGCCTTGATCATGGGACATCACAACCTAATTTGGGGCACTGTCCCCATGTTTATGGGTGACTTTGGTGCATTTTGCGTGGATGTTCGGACTTTAGCTTTTTGCCAACTAAGGGGTGTTCCATTGAAGCACTGAAAGTTAGTCACTTTTAGCAGGGCTTCGCAGATTTCGCAACCGAGGCTAGTTTGCGGGTCCCGGTACCTAGTGAAGTAGGTTGCACCTAGTGGATGCTTTGTGCACCCAAGGCGCCGGTGCAACGGCCGAATTGAGACACTCGGCGAGAAGCCAACATGGAGCCTGACGGGGTTTCCTGGAATACTGTGCTTTGAGAGTGTTTTAGAAGGTGCCTTAGTGGTTTCCATGTGGGTAGAGATTCAATTACAGTTCAAGTGCAAGTTGACGGTGCAACCTCCCCAACTTAGGTGTTATCTCTTTTGCTTAACGGACATGAAAGGAATAGTGCCATTTGTATTCATGCTGTGGGGGTCCATCGAGTTCCCTTTTTGGAAGGATCAGCCATTTTGAGTTGTTTTTTTCGTGGCTGAAAGCTTTGGGGTCAAAAGGCCCAGATCGGCTCCGGAGAGGGGTTCTGGGGAAAAACCCCGGGCTTATTTTTTGTTTGGTTTCAGAAGAGGGGTTTCCTCTTCTGGTGCGGGAAACCAGACATGGCCCGATTCATCCTTAGTAACTTAGGTGCGGATCTACGGCTCGCATGAGTTGATTGGTCGCCTAGTTTGCTCAACATGGAGCCCCAAAAAGTGATCTCCTCAGTTGTTCAGTGGCACCCTTTGTCCCTTTTGTTTTGGTGGCTGCCCCACTAAAAATGATCTTCCCCAAAAAGGGTTCCCATTTTTGTCCAGGGTCACTGAACAACTGAGTCTCCCAAGAAGCTTCCTCTAAAAGCTGACCAGTGCTTGGGGTTCCATGTCAATTTGCAGGAGCCGTGGGTCTTTCGCCGAGGTTACGTTTTTGGTCAAGGTTGACTCAGTACAAAGCGGAATCGAAAAATGAGGGCACTTGTCAGTATTTTTCAACATTTCAAAGTGGAGTAAATGCAACACAGAATCAGACCATCTGATTGTTGGTGTTTTTGGGCCTTGGGTGGCTATCTCACAAGCCAAGGGAAGGACATTCAGTGGAAGATCTGGACTCGGTGGGCGCTTGGCCAGTGTCCTGTGGAAGGTTCGCTGGTTCGCTGGTTTTTCTGTGAGGCGGATGCCCTGTTGCAAGAAACCAACGCCTTGGGAATTTACCGAGTTTCCCATCTATGTATACATTATATATATATACACATATTGGCATCCGTATCCGCGCTTTGGTTTCCCAGTTGCACACTCCGACGGTTGCCTTCTCCGTAAGGCCCCAGAAGAGAGGTCAACCGATGCCCTACTGCCGGAAGCACCTCCGCGCTGGCGATGGGGCACTGAAGGCGCAAGTTCGACTCGAGCGGTGCATTCCTCTCAGTTCAGTGGCATCCTGTTTCCCTTTTTGCTGGCTTCCCCACTCAAAAGTTGTCTTCCCCAAAAAGGGTCCCCCTTTTTTTTCCCGGGTCGCTGAACAACTGAGTCCTCAAGTTCTGAGGATCCCGTTGTTTCCAACTTGGGTCCCAATCAACTGGAGTTGAGAATGAGGCATGAGGAAACATGAGGAAACCAGGTCAGGTTTGCCTCATGTGACATGGCACCCTTTTGCCACATCATGTGCCCAAGAAACACACCACCGTTATTGACACATCACCCTTATCTTGTTGCAGGATGGCCGTTAGCCTCTGACAATGGACTAGAAGCGGCAGAGTTTACACCATGGTACTGTACCCTGGATCAGGACTCCAGTCCAGAGTCCAGGGAATGACGCCCAGCCATCCTCCACACAGGCACCCGTTCTTACAGGGAAGCTTTACTATGTGTGCGTGTGTGTGTGTGTGTGTGCGCATGTTGATTTGGTGGCAAAAACGTGTTTACTCGTGGCCTGTGAGGAACAACACATCGCAAAGCCCTATTCCGCACGGTTCATGTGTATGACCGGGCAGTTGTCCTTCATGCTTTTGGCCCCTAGGTTCCTTTCGGCAAAGTGGCACTGAAACGGTTCGGCACGTCATCAGAGCATGTGTGGCTGCTGCGCGAGCCGCCGAAGCCTCGTTGAACCCAGCCACACTACCTCAACGTGGCAATGAGCTTCAGATCAGGGTCCGCCCTCCCGGCAGAAGTCGTTTTGTAAATGATGCCCGCCAACAGATCGCCAATGGAAAATCGCACCGTTGGTGCCCGTTGTTGGGATGTGGATGAGCGGACTCAGCAGCAATTCGCAGCAGAAGTCGTTTTGTAAATGATGCCCGCCAACAAATCGCCAATGAAGAATCACACCTCGATGGCCCCTTGTTTGGAATTTCATGGAATTCATGGAACACCGCAAGGGACTGAGCAACAATTCGCACCTCGGATTCAGGTGTACCAGCACCCCAAGGGCTATGGCAAGATTTTGGTGGCAAGGTCGCTTCGATCAGAAATCAGACTGAGGGTCGGATACTTGTGACTCTCGACAGTTTGGCTTCACCTCCATGTGCAACAAACATGTGGGCGGGAGGTGTACTCTCCTGGAGATTGACATTGAACCCAACAAACCATGTGCACAGGAACCTCTTTTTTTTGGGGACGCCCCTTTTGGGCAAGCCATGTTCATCTGCAGGGGAGTCATTGGGGACCTTTTTTTTTTTTGTGGACACCAAATACGGAGCGGAGAAAAGAATCCCGGTTTGGAAGGGTTTTTGTTCAGTGAATTTCATGTGTGTTTTGGCTTTCCATGGCCTGGCTGACACAATTTGAACACTGTGGCGTTCCCTTGGGGTCTTCACTGATTCTCTGGGTAGTTAAAGTCAGAAACTGGTTGGTGGTTTCCCTTTAACCTACAACTTCCGGGGTGACGGATTCAAGGGATAGAAGCTAGAAGCTGGCTCAGCCATATAGGTGGCTCGTGCTTTTTTTGAGTTGGTACCCCCTTTTGTGGTTGTTGATAGGACAGCAAAGAAACTTTGGTGTCCCCTAAAGAGACACACCCATATTCTTGCTGGTTCTTAGCAGGCAATGGCGGAATGATGCCACTGTGGTGCTTCTTTATCTTCCAGAAATTCCCCTTGTTGAATAACTGCCAGAATGGCTGCCCCTTGCTCCTATGGCCACACTGTGAACTATGCCCTGTGGTTGTTTCTTGTCGGATAGGTTCACCACTTACTCCTACCGCTCCGCTTCATGGGCCCCAACCGCTCTGAAATCAGCGTTTGCCTGAAGGGTTTGCTGAGAGCCGGTACGAAAAGTAGTCCCCAGTTCAGCATGGAACCCGAACCGCCCCTTTTTGAAGACATCTCCTTTTGGGGTTTATGATCAATTTGTAGGGGAGTGATTGTTGAGCAATTCGGTTTCCCTTCAGAAGCCATCAGCTTCGCAAGAGTTTCCTGTAAAATTGCCAAAGATGCTGTAGCATGGTCAGGCTGCGAAAAAGGAAAGGCAGATGTGTTGCTCTGCTCAAAACATGTTGGGTGATGTTCCTTTTTGAGGGTAGTTTGAGGGTGGCAGTGCAAAGCCCAGGTTCAATTTGGCGAAAGGCTACCGGATGGTGTACCACGGACACCGAAAGACCACAGGGACTCATCACGATGATGAGTTGGATCCCGACGAGGATCGCACGCTTTGGTTCTACCCCGACGGTCAGGGGAGAGTGCCTTGATCAATCCTAACAGCGGTTGTTTGTGTTGTTTGTGTTGTTTATGGCGTTTGGGAAGGGCGGGTTGTGTCAACATAGGGCAACACGTACAAAAGGTGTTAAGTCGTGTGATTTTTGAGGGTATGTCTGTATTGAGGTGGGTTGAATGGCAAGCCAAGGGAACCACCACCTCCGCGGGGCGGGGGGGGGGGTGGGGATTTTTGAAATTTTGAGACATGTACCAAGGTGAATAAAGCGTACCTTCCAGACAAATCATCCCCAACTGTGCCTTCGGTTTTGTGGAGATACTTCTATTATCCCGTCAAGTCCACCTAAAACAGGTTGGCCTCCAAAAAAGGCACATACATATACATGGCTCTTTTTTGAGTCGTTTTGAAGGACACCTCAGAAAACTTATCCCCTTCGGGATTTTCCTAATTCTGTTAACCTAGATGGTGGCTTGATCCCAGGTGAACGGGTACATCGACCCCACGGGCTGCCCCGGCTCGGTGCTGCAGTTCGCGGCCAACTGCGGGCCCAAAGAGGTGGTGAACCTCCGGCAGTCCAACCGCGCCTTCGGGGCACGCGACGGAGCGATGTTTCGATCGACTTCGGGTTTGGGGGTGTCTCGAGCTTTTCGGCCGGGTCGTCGGTCGGGCCCAACGAGAAATGGGCCTGTCGTTTTGCTTTGGTTGGACCCTGGCTTCGGTCTTCTGAGTGTCCCTTGAAAAGCAAGCAAACAGGGATAAAGACACCCAAATTGAATTGGACCCCCAAACAATATCAAGGCACACAAAAGGAGCCCGAGCAGCCCCGAGGCCTTGGCGGCTCAAATCGCCGATTGGGATTGGGGCCTTAGAAGCCATAGGACTTTGGGGCCTTGCGCGGCGTTCACCGTATGCCCTTTTCTTAGCCTTTCTCGTGGTTGATTGGTTCCCCTTTTCTGGTTTGTTTGCTAGACCAAAGAAAGAACCGTGGTTTGGTTCCCCTTTTTTGGTTGGTTTGTTGCGCTGGCTAGTTGGTAGGCTTCTCTTTGTTGCCAGAGATTGGTGGCCGGGATACCTCACCCAGAAAACAGGAGACTACGGGGGCATGGAGTACACCGCGACCATGGCGGTGCCTGCGGGTACGCAGCTGGTGCACAACTACGGCGCCTCCTGGTGGAAGGACCGGCCCGAGCTCAAGCGCTGCGATGTTGGCACGGCGCCCTGGCCAATGATACCGCCGGGTGGGGTGCTTGGGGTGTGTCGAAATCGGGGAGCCCGCAAACCGGGCGGTTTCCCTTTGGCTTCCCTTCAAAAAGCAACGGTAACTCGACCATGCTCGAGTTTTGCTTTGGGGCTCTCCGTCCATGATGCATGTCCGTCAATCATTCCTGCCAGTTTAGCTGTACGTCCACTCTTGGTCTTGTGGGCATTGAGAATGGATGGATCTCAGAGAAACCGAAAGCAGGAAAGGGTGCAATGGAGTGAGGTGGTGGACCAACTCCAAGTCACACGGCCACAGTAGCAAGATCCATGAGATGAACAAACATCTAGGGGTTGATTCCAACCATTCTTTTTAACCATCATTCTTTTCAAAAACCAGCTATTTTCCTGGTTTTCCGGAGGTTTTCTAGAAAGAAGGATCCCTGGAAAGAATGGGGACCCCTAGACAACACCCAGGCTTTATCCAGACTGGCGTCAATCGGGCATGTTTCGTCCAAGTGTCTGCCATTTCTGCACAAAGGCTTGGGCATAGGAGTAGTCTAATCAAGGTCCAGTTGCGCCCAGAGGCTCCAAATGGGTGCATTTTTGTGAGTGTACCTTTCTTCACCTTGGCCAGGGAAAGCATCAGGAAGACGCAAGGGGTCTAAACAGTTTGGGGGGGTTCTATGTGTTTGTTAAGCGGTTTTTCCAAAGAGGGTCTCAGGTTTGTTTTTCTTGTGGCGGGTCAGACTCGGGAAGTGGAGTAAACATTTCGTTTCGTGCCGAGGATCGCTTTCCTGCACCGAAGCGCAAGGCAAAGTGAGCGAGGTGGCAAGTCTCACAAGCCCTTGGCAGGTGGGAAGGAAGCCGAAAAAGGAGGGGTATACGAAAAGTTTATTTTTTTTGTTTGCGGGGCTAAGTGTGTTTGGTGTACGTGTTTGTCTTCAATGAAGACCCAAGCAAGTCTGCGCCCCCCTTTGTTGGGAATCCGGATCACTTTTATAGGTGAGACCGCCCTTTAGGGAGGCATTGCAAGGGTTTCAACCGAGGATTTCAAGGTAGAATGTTTCAGCTTCTCACTAGTTGGGTGGTTTGGAGTAGTGGTTTAGTTGTCAAGCGTAGATTGAAACTACCCAGTAACCCAAACCACTAGTCCAAACCAACTAAGGAACTCGTGCAGCCTGCAGAGGGTGAATGGGAAACCCCCACCAAGCCACCAATTGGAGGGAAGCTTATGGGATGCTATGGGTTTGAGTAGTCATGCATCTTTCACTGGTCAGCTCACTTTTGGCCAGCGCAGCGAAGAACGGAGGGCGGCAATTTGAATGCGAATGAAGCGTCCAGCC
The DNA here is from genome assembly GCA_963377175.1 of Effrenium voratum. NCBI lineage: Eukaryota > Dinophyceae > Suessiales > Symbiodiniaceae > Effrenium > Effrenium voratum. The sequence continues at coordinate 2,004,101 of CAUJNA010000890.1, read as the reverse complement.
CCACGCGTCCAAGTCGCGTAACTGGGGCGCAGTATGTTTCCTCCAGTACCCCGAGATACCCGAAGCTTTACACATAGTTCCTGACAGGTGGTAATTGCAGTTATGCCGAAAGGCATCACCAACGTTAAGGCGGACCCAGAAGTCGTATTGTAGCTGTAGGTCTGGACGCTTTTCTCGCCGACTGCCCATTAGCTCCTGGACCCATGCTTGCTAGCTTTACATCCAGCCTTTCCGGGACTGATTTGAGCCCTTGGTACATTTTTTGGTCTGTGGGTTCAACAAAAATCGTGGGAAAACCGGGTTGCCCGGAAAGGAAGGTGCTCGTTTTGCGAGCCTTCGCCGGTTCCACTCAGGCGCATAGTTCAGCGGCAATGTGGGCGCTGCCGAGGTTTGAGCTCTGCAAGAAAAGAGGTGCAGAAGGTGCGTTCACTGATCGGGTACACGACCCAGGAAAGTGAAGGTTCCACTGCAGACTTATGGGATTGGTGTTTCCCGTCTAGCATGGAACGCCATCCTAGCTATCAATCAAGAGTTGACTCCGGTACACGCGACATGAATGACACGTCCCCAGCCACATTCAAAAAGCCGAGCGGTTGAACTTTTCGTGTCCCCCTTTTTCATCCATTTGAGGCATGGCCCCAAATGGTCGCCCTGTAATCTTCTAGGTTTGTAGGCTTGGAGCTAAGTTGAGCCTGGCCTCTCCAGCCCAAGACTCTAAGCCTGCAAGAAGCGGCCGGATGCTTACATGCCCTGTCACTGCGCCAAGCCTTTGTTTGGGGGAAACCTTGCAGCTTTACGTGTTCAACTGAAGCCGGGGCTTTTTGCAAGCATTTCTGTCGTGGCAGTTGATCCTGCAACGTGGGGATTTGCAAAGGGCGGATTCCTATGGTCAGACAAAGCCCTTGCAAATGGCGAAATTCAATGTCTGGACATATCTCCCCGTTCTCAATTGATGTCCCATGCTGCATTCCAAGCAGCCCATGTTGTTTTGGGCTCTGTGAGTGAAAACGCAAGATGACTGGTTTCCTCAAAGTGGTCGCATCTTGAGGCTCCTCAAACTTTCGTTGGGGGGTGGGAAACCCCCTTTAAGCCATATTTGGAGGGTGGTCCCTGAGAATGGGTGGTTTTCCTTTTGTTCCCCTTTAAAACCCCTCCAGAAAGACTACCATCAAAAAAAACATTTGTGAACCCCGTGTCCCCAGCGTCCTTCGCCAGGCGAATCGACCAAAGTTGTGCGGATCGCCAGCAAGATCTCAGAGCCGAGTAGGCTAGACAACGAGGCACGGTTTGGGCCAGCCGGGTAGATGGCAGTCAAATGGGCTGCGTTCTAAAACCCATGTATTCGGTTTAGTATTCCGAATGTTACGCGACATGAGCTTCCCACTGTGTGACTGTGGAGGGAAGAGAGGGGGAGGGCGGCGGAAGGGACAGCAACCGAGAACATTGATCGAAACCAGTGATCCCTTGTGTGTAGATTTGCAATGGGCGCGGAAGGTTTGCGGAAGGGCGGCGGAAGGGCAGTTTTCTGGAGAAGTAATTTTGCACAACCCCCAAATGGCTGGATTTTGATCTTAGACCTTCTGGAAGCAAATGCCTTGTTCATTACACCTACAAATGGCTCTAGACCTTTTGGGGGGTAGAGCAAAGTTTCCAACATTTTGTTTGTTGGCTCCTGGTCGACCATTTTGAAACATGTCTCCTGAGTTTGAGTCTTTGAGGGGGCACATAAGAAAGCCCGTGCCAAGTACCCCACATGATTTAATTGCCCCAAAAGGAGGCTGGAAAAATGTGGCTGGAACCCAGCGTTCCCTGCCCATTCATGCTAAGAGAAGGGATTTTTCCGTATTTTCCCCAGTGAGGCCCCGCGGAAGTTGTGACATTTGGAACAGGCTGAGGTCTTGTGGATTGGAAGCTCTTGGGAGAAAGCTCCGTTGGATATGGATGGCAGTAGGGCAGGCAGTGCACCGTGCTTCTTTATGCCATGAGCATGTTGCGTGGTACCTGGGAATTCTTGCAGGTCGAAGTGTTAGGTTGCCCCAAGCCACGACCTTCAGGTCTGAGTCAGCAGTGCGCATCGAAGTGGGCCCACGTACTCATGTTCTACACTGGCACTGTTCTGATCCGCGCATCTAAAGAGAGGACACAGCTCGTGGGCAAGACGTATCATCAGCATTACGTTTAATGCACATTTCAGCACACCAGAGGCTTCCCCATGTTGTGACATACCCAGCATACCAAAGTAAGCTTTTACCCAATTTCTTGGTCTGAAACTAACGAGGCGATCGATTCCTCATGTGGACAAGGTGAATTCTTGAGACCGCCGCACATTGCCAGATTTAATCCGTGTGGCAGGGTCCTTGGAATATGGACCCGTATTTTAGTCCCTCTTCTGAGGGTTGGTAGTTGGTCTTTTGTGGACCGACGACAGTCACCCATTGCCCTACCGGGAAATGACCGATTGAAAATTATGTGCGACAGCCAACCGACTAAAGTTGGTTGTAGGAAACCAGGAGAAACAACCATTCTGGGCAACTTACGACCTCATGACGCGACTTGTTTTGCGGCCTCTCTTTCATGATGAAGGTTCCCTTCTTGCATGGGGTACATCATGTCAGGTCTGCGAATTGCAGGACAACAACTCATAAATTCACCTATAGCGATGAACTCAGCTTCCTCTGAGTAATACAAGGGGCAATCACATCATTAATAAAATGTGGTTTTGTTCACCTACCCCGTAACCCGATTCTGATTATGGGTGTGTCTTTTTGAGGGCATCCGTTTTTGGATGATTTGAAATGTAATCCAACAGGAAGCGACCCAAGTTGGAGTTCCATATCATATTTTGAGACAAACCCTTGTTTAGGCACTTACTATATTGATTTACCTCGATTTATCCTACCTCATGTGACGAATCGCCGCAGGTGCAGCAATTTGCGCAGGACGGGATCTGCATTTGCCGCCTCAGTTGCCATCGCTATGCATCGCCGAGGTACCACAAGACAGTACATGGGTTTGCTTTGTGGACATTGGAGCTGGTACCCGGGGAAACCAAACGGAAATCCCAAGCATCAGACCAAAGGTGGATGCTTTGTGTCTAGTTCCTGCAGTCCCCAGTCAATGCCATTTGATATTCCCAAAGGAAACCAGAAGGAGATGAATATGTTTTGTACTTCCTGCAGGGGGCCCCTTGCCCTAGCACCTCTTGGCACGCGGCACACCCGCTGTTGAGGTGTTGGCTGGCCAATTCCTGCAGCGAATTTTCGGCGGACCGTCAGCCCTGCAGGCACACGACACCCATTTCCAAAGTCCTGGAGTCGGCAGATTCCGGTTTTTTCATGTTGGTCCGCTGCAGTGGAAGGCAGGTGGAAGGACCACTTGAAGGTCTTTGAGGTTAGGTTGACCACCCCCATGTGCCACCAGCAGCGGAACTCTTGAATGTGCAGGCGTGGACATGGCAAGGACCCCCTCATGTGGCTTGTTGTTTCAGAATCGTTGCCAGGTTTCGGATGAAGGGGGTCCATATCCTTTAGGCGGTGTCAGGGTATATCAGTGACACACTCGTCCGCCAGTCTCTTCAGCCTTTGCTGGCCAGAGAGGGTTGAACAGGTGGCCTTCTTTCCTTCGACTCTGGGAGTTTGCGATGTTCATCAGGCAGCCCCTGTATGGCTGTGTGAAAAACGAGGAACCAACAGAACACGCAGAGTCCAACTTGCTTGTGAGCCAAAAACAGTTTGGGGCCAAATCCTAACAAACTTTGGCGGCCTCGCCGCCCGAAGGCTTCTTTGACCTCTCCCGTGTACGTTGTTTGTTGGGGCCTTAGTTTCAGGGTGAAATCTTCTTGACTGCTATTGAGCTGGATCTTTAGACTTTAACTTTTTGGGAAATAAAGGGGTTTTCCACTAAACCCAAAAAAAGTTAAACTTTTTGCAGGGGGGTCAACAGCAACCAAGTCTTATTCACCCAAATGGGCCACTTGGAGTTCCCGCGCTTTTCGACCTCTTCTCAGTTTTCCGTTCGCTTTCTTGACAGCCTACCGCACCTTAAAAACTTGTTGTTGATAGATGCCTTCATCTTAGTACAGGTCCAAAAAGTGTCAAAACTGATTCTAGCCAGTCAGCTGAATAGTTCAGTTCACCAACGGCTGGTCTTTGGTGTCACCAAATCGCCTCTGAAACCTTCTGAAAAAGAATCTGGCTTTCCCGAACTAATCCTACAAAGGTGTGGCTTGAGGCAGCTTCCAGGAATCTCTAATTGTTACTGTAAGCGCCCCTTAGTACCTGAGGATGTAGGGATGTAGTGTCGACTCCAGATTAAAAATCCTGAGCCCCAAATTATACAATAAGAAGGTGTTCCCTCCTTTTAAAGCCAATATCAGTGGGCTATTTTTTTTGCTATTGCTATTTCCTCCTCCCCTCCCTCCCCTTCAGACCCCATGAACTCGAAAAGTCCGGGGTTCCCATGGACAAGTGAGCCACAATCAAAACCCGGGTAGATGAACGTTAGTAAGAGACAATCCCAACCATAATAGTTGCGGCCGCCTTCTTGATTCTTTAAAGTGGTTCTGGGCTTACGACCATTTGGATACCGGGTTTTGAGTACGACTCACGCGACCCCTTTTCGCCACCCCGGAAGCGCCCTCGCTTCGCGCTAGGAGCTGCAGAGCGCTCAGAGCGCAGCCCAAAGAGCCATCGCCATGGTGGAGGAGCCGGCGTGGTTGAATGCAGATCCCAGCCAAAAACAGCGCGAAAACGCCGGGGCTGTGGGTCAAAACCAATGGTACCATTGTTGGGTAGGTGCGCCACCCATTTTGGAACCTTTTTAGTGGGGGTTGGGATGTTCACTGGGGGCACTGGATTTTGACCCATGGCCATTTTGGGGTAGGCGAAATATAGGAAACAGAATCAGCAAATGTGATGTTCTGTGTCAGGCCCTGTTTTTGTGGGCCAAGGAGCTTGGTTTGCTAGGGGCTTGGGTGGCTTTAAACATCACCTCTTGAGCAGACGGCTTCTGAGTTGTGTCCGTCCAGTGATGGTTGTTCCTCTCACTGCCTGAGTTTTTGGACTTTGACCAACTTTTTGGGGAAGGCCATTCTAGTGGCAAATGCAAAGTTTAGTGTTTTTTTGGCCAATCCACTCAGGAAGTGAGTCCTTAAGCCGGTCTTGCACGGGTCTCCTTCACTTCTTGGTGCTTGGCATTCGGCAGATGCCGTTGCTCCCAGTTGCCCCCCCCCCCCTCCCTTTTTGGGAACACAATTATTATGGCCCCTGAAACCTGAAGAGGATCAAACGAGAAGCAGTGATTCAATCGATATCTCCAACCAGTGTCAGACTAGCATCCGAGCACCTGGCGTGTGACCCTCCCCAAGCAAAGCCACGACGGCCTGAACCCAGTGTCTCCAATGGGTGTAGCGTAATCATCCAGGATCTTGCATGGGACATGTTGGTGCATATGGCTCAAGTTTTCCCAACAGCATCTTTGGGGCTGCTTTCCTGTCAATAGTGCTGACTTTGAGGGCCCCCCCCCCCCGCCTTGTTGTCAAGGTGCAAACGAACACCCCGTCAAGCCTGTATCTGGCTTATTTTGACCTTTAGTATTGTTTCCGGTTGAACATTTGGTACGTAGAAGAGGGCGTTTGCAGAAGTTTCTCGGGTTTTCGCTGGTTTAAGCTCTGAAAAAAGTGTTGGCTTCCCGTTGGTGTCCCTTCCAAATACCCTTGGTCAGTCCCTCACTCGCCCAATTGTCCTCTAGTGGGTGAGAACTGGATGCCGAAAAAGTCTCAAGTATCTGGGCTTTACTTTTGGGGTTTTGGACCCCTCTGCCTGTTTTATGGCGAGCTCACGGATTCGGGAATTCGAGCTCACCGGGATGCGGGTCCTTCATCTCGGCGTTGGCGGAAGTTTAGGTCTTGGAGTTGTAAAAGCCATAAGTAAATCAGCTTTTGGACTTATAGTAAACTTTGCAGATGCTATTGTTATAATATGTGCCACACCCACATACTGGCGGACTTTTTCAGTTTCTTTGGTTGGTACGTGGTTTCTCTTCTCGCATTGGAATGAGGGAATGAACCTGGGGATTCACCATGAAAGGATACCAAATCGGGGCTGGTTCAACCAACTCGGGGTCATTTCAATTATCATTCCCTGCCAAGTTGTGGAATGAGCCCCATAACCCATCCCTCATGGTTTCCTTTCTTCGGGAATCCCCAGGTTCATTCCATTTCTCATTCCCTGCATCTCTCGCAGCAAGTTGTGAGCTCAAAGTCTTGTTGGAGCTAATTCGGCCCTGGGAATCATGGGCCGGCATCGTCAAGAGACGAATCATTTCCATGATGTGGCCCAAGGCGGCAATGCATTATGTGGGAAATAGGTCTTTTGGAGCGTGGGAAGTGAGATCTACAGCCTTCCCTCCCCCCCCCGCGCGCCGGGCAGGAGCTCAAGGCAGAGGTGTCGAGGCTCCACGAGACCCGCCAGGCGGAGGGTCGCACACGACGCGAGCTCACCGAGAGCCGGGGGTATAACGATCCGGTCCATGCTCCGAGCCGGTCCCAAAGACCGTCCGGCCGTCCCGACCCGCAGGTGCTGCAAGTGCAGCGGGCGAATACGCCGCCGAGCCCTTGGCCGGTAGCCCCAGCTTTGAGAAGAGCTCGGGCGAAGCGGCGCTCGCTCGGGCGGGGCCATGAGACCCGTGCTCCTTGGACATATCATCGTTCCTCTTTTTGAGCCATACGGTGTTTTTGTTGTAGCCATCGCCGTTTAGGGGTTGATCCAGATTCCATTTAGGGCCCCAGATTTGACCATGGGTAACTTTTCCCATGTGGGAAATATTATATTTTTAGTGGTTTTCCCCAAGGGTCATCCCATGTAAAGGCCTTTTTTATCAAGTATCCTTTAATTGGTACAGAAGTGGGCAATGACCACCCTGAGATATATCGTCAGCGTTTAAGCACGGAGAGTTTGCAAGTGTAGCCAGCCTTGAAGGCGATCTTTGTTTTCGTTGGAAGTCAACTGAGGCACTTTTCAAGAGCAGTCGTCCAAGCTCTCCTGTCCATGTCCATGATTGTTGCACAAATGGTAGCAACTGACATTCACTTGAGAGCAGTGTTCCCAGCTCCGATTCAGTCTGAGTTTTGTATTGTCGTTGTTTTTGGAGAAGTCCATTGAGGGTGTGGGCGAACTGCCTGACTTCCCCGAAACCATGATTTAGCTTGAAGGGACACCAAGAGGAAATCAGCCATTTTTTGGGGGCTCCCCTAGTTTGAGGGAAGCTCATGTGTGCCCTGGTCAACCTTTTTGGTTTTGGTTTGGGGTGTGGATGGCCACACTGATGGAACTCCCGGGAAGAAAAAAAACACACACTGTCCACAGGCCTTGCCGCAGCGTGTGGGTCTGAGAATCCGAACCACGGGAGCAGGGGAGTTTGGCCATAGGAGTTGCCCTCCCGCCAATCAATGGCCGGAACCTGACGTTCGGGGGTCCAAACCAGGAGAGCACCTGCTGATCCCCGTTTTGAAGATGACGATAAAGAAGATGCTTGAAATCCTAGGCTTAAGGCTGAACGTGGACCCATGCTTTGAGGGCTCTACTTTTTGGAGAGGGAAGGTTGCGAAATCCCACCCCTCATATTTGAAGCTGGGTGGTTTTGCCATGGTTGGGAAGAGGGCAATCCAGAGGACTGCTTTACAGATCATCTCCCCACTCAAAGGAGAACTACCTGAATCAATCTAGAGCGGTCGGAGTGCGCATTGTTCACCGGGCTGCAGAGTATTGCTTGCCGGCGATGCAATTCCAGCAGTTTAGAATGATTCCAGCAGTTGAAGATGGGTATGAGTCAAAATCAAACAACCACGGGACCGCAGTTTTTTTTCTTCTCCATGTTTCCATGTACCAGGGCAACCCATTTAGGGGGTTACCCATATGTTTGACCACCACAGCCAATTGGCTGATCTCACTGGATCCGTGACGGGCAACCCCTTAGGAAGTTTCGGGGTTTGGACATCAGGCGCAGTGTCTAACGTCCGGCATTGAAAGGTAGCCCGGTGGATCCGTATTTACCTAAAGGGCGTGCCACCTGATGTAAAAACCAAAAGAACAATGGATCGAAGGGTTACCCACTGTAAGGGTAGCTGGGATTTGCTGGGTAGATCTTGCAGTATCCATTGTTGATTATTGAACACGACCCACATCAATGAGCAATGGTATTCTGTGTGGGTGGTTTGATCAACGAGCAACTTCGCACATATTCCAAGTAGGCAACCAAGACCAGTCCGCACCATCCGAACCAGCACCAACCAAGGGGAATGCAGGCAGATCCCTGTTTGGACAACGCGATTTTGACAAATCCACACGCTATGATATCGCGGGTTAACCACTCGACTATCACTCGACTCTCCATGATGTCTCGGGCGGTTTTGGTTGAGGGCTTGTCATTGTGAAGCCACATGCTGGCCGTTTCGATGAACACAGCTGTGCCGGCTCGACATCTTTGGGATGTTTCATTCATGGGAATTTTGACGAGAATGTACAGATGTTTGTTTGCCATTTTGGGCAGGTTTCTGTTGCTCAGTGTGCAAACTTGATCATTGAGTCGCATATCGTTTCCTTCGGTGGGCCCGCGGGTAGTTTGTGCAGGGTACATATGCAGATGCCTTGGCAATGGCCTCTTACCCAGTTGCGCTCAGCACGTTGCCCATTCTGGCGCACATTGACCCGTTCAATGCCTTCCATGCTGCACTGATAGCATTGCACCTCTCGCGGGTTGGCACTGCATGAGCGGGAGATGGTCAGGCACCTGCATCGCTTTGTCTCTTTGTGCTGCTTGCTCGGCTTGAATGCACTCGTCCGATGGCCGCAAGAGAGAGAGAGAGAGAGGGAGAGACAGGGAGAGAGAGGGGGAGAGAGGGAGACAGGACGTCGACACCTGCTTGAAACCACCATCAAAACAATGGGGGGTGGGGGCAAGTTGAACCCACCTTTGCGGTATCTCCTCCAAACAAGACTCTTGTGAGAAGAGAAGCCTCCTGTTCATGGTTCAAGAAGATAGTTGGATTGTTACATCAAACATGTTGGAAGCTATTGGTAATTGAGTGAGTAGATAGCAAATTATTGTTGGAATTCAAGAAGTAGATCCTTTTGAACAGGACGGGTGATCTCCCGAAAAGTTTTGGCCGAGAGCGCCGAGCCCAGGCGCGGCGGCTGCCTTACATGCCGCCCTCCTCACTGGCGCAACCTCCGGAGGCGCCCGAACTTCGCCTCCCGATTCCCGCGCCTCTCGCGAGGAGTCTGTTTGGGGGGGCCTCGTGTTTGGGTGTGCTTTCAAAAACAAACACACAACAAAAGCAATAAAAACGAACAATGCATCAAACCCATGCAACTCTTGCAGGTGAGTAACTGTTCTAAGCACTAAGTTCATATGCAGCGCCCCCCGCCACTTCTTTTTGGACAGTTGGGAGTTTGATCCTGGGAAAAGGCAGTTGTTCCGGGGTGCTGGGTACCTTTATGATATGTTTGTGTAGGTACCCAAGGGAACCTCCCTTTAAGGACGGTCAGCTCATGGAGCCCGCAGTGTTCTTGGCTGAAGTGCTGCGACGCCGAGCCCACGTCCCCGTCGGCATGGCGTTTGCGAAGCAGCGGCAAATATGGGTGTCTTTTCGCCCGGCAAAAGCATTGTACCCTCCCAAGTTCGGACAAGGCATAACGGAAGATTGACAATTCTAGGCAGGCTTTAGGCTATCCTATTACAATTTCCCTAAGGTTCAACCCCCGTTGAAAGAAGATAGAATGGTTGACCCAATTTCACTGACAGTCCTCGGTAAAGAATGGTGGTGAAACATGAGCCCAACCATTGTTTCAAAGGTGGCCTGCCGGAGCCCCGGATCACATCACGACATGTCCGGTGCCGCTTGCCATCGCTTGCCGCAGCGCGTTGCAGGTCGGGGCTTCCGAGCGCAGTCCATCTCAGGCGACCGGAACGCCGTAGACGTAGGGTCGGGAAGAGTGGGCCGGGGGCAGTGAACCGACCGGCTGAGACCTCGAGCCAACCTTTTGTGTTTGCTTAAGGAACACGCCCCAAAATTCCGACCAACCATAGAGACCTCAGGGGCAAACCATAGCTTCAAAGGACTCGGTTCGAAATTCCTGAACACTTCTTTGCAGTGGGCTCGCTTTCGGGGCCATGGCGCTTGGAGCGGGGCTGGGAGCTTTCGGATCGGCGGATTTACCACTCCGGGGGTTTTTAAGACAAAGGTCTACCCTTTGAATGCGTGTGTGTGTGTCTGGTTTTAGGGGGTAGCCTCAAAAGACACACCCATTTGAACTTTTCTCGGTTTGTCTATAACAAGGGCCCCCGGTACAATCCGCAAAAAGCAAAATAGGTGCTGTATTCCGGTGTTGCAGCACTAGGTATATTTGGGTATGGGTCAAAATTAAGCCATGGGGGACCGCAGGTTTTTGGTGCATGTTTCCACTTACCAGGGTTCCAATGGTATCCATTGTTGACCCACACCCATTATATCACAGGGGCGTGTAAGCCAAGCCTTACGGATCTGTTGAAGGAGAGAGCACTTGATCGAAGAGATTCATGGCGGAGCATTTAACAGGTTCCAGGTCCCATGGTCGACTAACTCACCGAGTTGCTTGGAAAGACCATTTTAGTGGCGAACACAAAGTTTGGGCTTTGGCCAATCCACTGGATCGGAATGATCGGAAGTGAGTAGATTTGCGGGAGGCAGGGCAAAACTCGCAGTCACGCAAGGGGCTACAAGGCCATGTCGTGTGAGCTGCAAGGGTCTTTGTCTCCAGGCCCCAGATCCTTGCCGTTTGACAGGCTTCCACCCAGCACCCTCCAAGAATTGTCAATTGGTGCCCAAAATTTGGCAACCACACAAAGGCACTTCAGGTACAAATGGAAAAGCCACCCTCGGAGGGTGCTGGACATGAACTTTTTGTTACGAATAATTACTAATACATGCGTGCTCAATGACTCATAACTATGACTAATAATTCTTAAATGGATGCAGGCAGAGCCTGCATTGTTTTGAAGATGCATGAACACTAAATACATTTAATTTCTGAACATCAACACTCAACCAACTCACTAGTTATTAGTCAACAGTTTGTTGGGCAGCGGTGCACCCGTCTCCGGGTGGTCTCCCCAGGGTTCGAGCCTCCATTTGTTTGTCCAATGCCAGAGAATGACCCCCGCTTTGAAAACCCTCAGCATATCCTTAGGTACCAAGTGTCTTTTGGTTGGATGTGTTTGGCGGAAGTGAGTTGATACATCCTACACTTTACAGGCTGGATAGGTTTTACTAGCCATCTGGGGGCAAACAATCTTATTCATGTTCGGCATGCCCTCCTGATATATAGTGTTGATTGATGAGGGTGTTCTCAATCTTAAAAACGCGGTGCAGGCTGCTTCTTTCTGCATTTGCTTCGTATATCCTGCCTTGAATTGGAACAAATGTCCACTGGGCTTTTCCACCCTTTGTGCGCGGCATCTTTGTTCCCTCTGTCAAGTGTTGTTCCGCAGACTAGGCCCGGTTGCTCTTTTGGTTTTTGGGGGCACCTTTTCCCTGGCTGGTGGCGCTCGTACTTCGTACCCCCAGGTTGATCGGGTGAAATAAAAACAACCAGACTGACCCCTGAAGCAGGAAAACCAGCAGAGGCTGGTTTACCTTCTCTGCCACGTTTGCACCTGACAGGGGGTCGCTCCAAGAGGAAACTGGCCTTTCAGGCACCCTCCCTCAGGTGCCATGTGAGTGGGAGGAAGGATAATCCAAAGTCAGATTAGCATTTTGCCACTTGCTCAACCCTGGTGGACCTCCACAAAACAGCACACCGATGGAATCACCTTGTTTTGGGTGGCCGTTGCGCTTTTTAACCACCTTATCGATCGCCACGGGTTCCATGTACCTGGAGTCTGCTTCGGTAAACATGAGATCTTCCTGTAAGCTTTTGGGGTCCATTTCTTAATGGTCCAAAGTTGCACTCCCTCAGATTCGCATGGAAGCTCCCAGAAGGCCCTTTCAAATGGAACCAAGTCTTAACGGTTTCTGGGAGCTTCCATGTTCGACTGGGGGAGGGTATGGGGTCTAAGTGGTTGAGTGGCACCCTTTTGCCTTTTTTTTGGTGGCTGCCCCACTAAAAATGGTCTTCCCCAAAAAGGGTTCCTTTTTTTCCAGAATCACGGAACAACTGAGGGGTGGTTAGTTGCTCCATCCCTTTCTTCTTCCCAGAATTAGTTCCTCTTTTTAGTTTTTGCTTTTTAGGCGTTCCCTTTGTTTTCCACTAACCAGGCAAAAAAAAACTGGGGTCCTAATTCCATTCCTTTCTTGCGGGTGATTGGAGGGAGCCCTTCGCAGGCCAAGGAGCATTTCATCCCCCCCACGGGCGGGGGCTTCCGCACCAAGCCTCCACGGCGCACCTTGGACGTCCGTCGGGCGCGCGGTTCGGTCTCCGTTTGAAGTACCTCAAAACGTGCGTGCGTGCGGGTGGGTGGGTGGCTGGGTGGCTGGGTGGGTGGGTGGGTGGGTGGGTGTGTGTCTTGTTTGTTGAGGGGCCCTTTTTGGGTGGTTTTAAGGTGAAACAAACGGAACACAGACACACACACACACAGTTTTTGTTTTTCCCCGCAGGTTCGTTTAGGGAAACAAACAGAACAACCGCTTGGTTTGTTTCTTTTTGGGGGGGCTCCAGGAACACAGCAAGCAGTGCTAGACATATTGCATGGTTTTCTCTACGAATACCATGGATTCAAGTTGCTTTCTGAGATGTCAGGGGTTGTGCGTACGGCGTAGATGCTTCTTTGCAGGTCCAATTGAAGGGTCACGCATCACTATCGCTCGAGGGTATTTTAACTTGGCGGCTCCCAGCCGTCCCCTTAGCTTCTTAGCTTTTCAGTGTTTAGCGGGGTTTTCCATTTAGCCCACCTAAAGTTGAACTTTTGGCGGGGGATCTGAGGGCAGCTCAGTTCAATTGTATTGAATCCAAGATTCTGGCGAACGGAGCGTGCAGCTGGATCTGAAAGTTTCAGACTTAGCACCCGACAGGGGTGAAGGTCTACCTGTTCGGTCCAAGTCCACCCCGCTGCCCCCAAAGAGGCACATATCACTGATTGCCCGTGGCGGTTTTGCGTTTTGAGAAAACCATATGAAGAAGGAAACACTCCCCCCCACAGCAGTGGAACTGTGCAACTGGGATCCCGGGTCCGTCGAATGCTAAGATCTTGGGGGCATCTCCAGCATCTCCGCCGGAAATCTCAATGGGCATTGTGTCGTGCTTTCGCCAGATATATTTTCAGGGGGATGGATATGCTTGGCGACAGATTACTTAAATGTTTAAAGGAGAGATCTGGCAGAGCTGGCAGCAAATTTTACAGGACAACCATGTAAACATACTGTTTGGAGGCGGCTCGCATCTGAGGGAAATCTCAAATTCAAGTGCGCCAAGGCGGCATTTCATGTAGCAAGCAGCCCACACTTGTTGATGTGCTCTCGACATTTCTACAGAAAGGCCCCATGGCGGCCAAAGCCCACATGCCACAATTCCTTCAGCCTTCACATGGGTCCCCTTCTCTTGCCCACATCTAATCCCTTCCCCCTAAACCCTCAACCCTAAACCCCCCCGGCCCAAGAAAACAATCCCTGCCAGCAAAACAATTTGTATTTTTGGGGGTCCCCTGGCTCTGGAGGGCAGGTTTTGCAGAGCATTACCGGGACTTGCGCCATGCTCTTCTGTACTCAGCACAGTTTCCTTGGTGAGCAGAACCCGTCAGAACCGAGGCAAGCGCCCATCCACAGCAGACTGCACAGGCCCAGGGTGGTGACCTGATCAGGTTTTCAAAATGGGAAGCAAGGGCGCAACTAGGTCCCCAGTAGTGCCCTTTTACGTACCCGTTTTGGGGGGAGGGTTCCCCTACTAAAATAGACTACAGAAAAAAGGGTACCCTGATTCTAACCTCTCTACTGGAGGACCTAGTCAAATACTCAGACTGTGTTTGGTCAAGAATGCAGAATGAGATCTAACAAGACTCTGTTTGCATGTTCAACAGGGTCCCTTGGCTTTGTTGGTTTGTGCTTTTAACGGTACACTTTCTTAGCTTGGGTTAAAGGGAAACACATTACAGCACACAGCCATACAATGACAAGTTTGGCTTTTTTAATCCAAGACTAATCAGAGGGCACGTGCCTCCTAGTAATAAACCTCCCCTCAGCCGCGCAGAACATCGCAAACTTATGCAATTCTAAGTTGCTACTCAAAAGTTACATCCTAAGCATGTGTTCTTTTAAACTAAAGGGTTGCCTTGTGCGACAGGGTTTTACTAGGGTTTTTATTAAGCAACGCACAGCTTGTGTCCTTGAATCAAAAGGGTCCTCCCCAAACGCGTGTTATTATTGGGATTGCCCTGCCTAAACCATATCTAGAAATTAGGTAATTGGGTGGCTGTTTGGAACCAAAAGGGAAACAGAGGGGCTTCCACGCCTTGTGCTGGAGGGTTTTATGATTTTAAGGTCTCCCTTCCCTCTCTTCCCTTGAAACCCTCCCCGCTGGCATTTTTTGTTTCTCACTCACTCTCTTTGCTCCGTTGCCTGCCAGCCAGCTGGCTGTAAAAAAAGGATCCATGGATTGTTTCTTATGAGCTAGTCAATAATTGGATGGGGTGATGAATTGCATTAGATCAATGTGAACAAGAAGTGAGAGACGCAAAGCAATCTATGGATGCTTGCTTGCCTGGCCAGGCTAAGAGGTGGGCCCCAAAGAGCTACACATCCTGTCTGCCTGGCTGTGCTTTTCGAAGCTGAAGGTTTTTTTCTTGCCCTACCTGTGCTGTGCGCGCCTCAGGAATCCCTCCTCCTGCCTGCCTATACTGCCTGAACTGCTCAGCCCCGGCTGCACTCTTTTTCAAGCTGTCTGACCCCCCCCAAACCCAACAAGTCTCCCCGAAACAAAATGGGGCATCTCCCCAAACAGGTTTTAATACTTAGGGTCTACATGGCTTTTGGTTATACTGGGGCCTGTGCCGCAAACACGCTCACGCCAAGAAACAACTCCCCAAGCAAGTTTTATTAGAGTCCGTGCCCAACCCCAAACGATCCAAGAATTGCACAACGGGCATATCCCTTGTAGAGTTCTTACTTAAAAGTTGAAATCCGAGCGTTCATTTCCCTGCAGATCAAAGGAGATCCACTTGCCAATACAAGCCAATACTAAACAGCAAACAATGAACTATATCTAAATCTAAAACCGGCGAGCGCCAATAACACAACTCCCTCCGAGTTGTTATTTTTTAGAGAGGGGGGGGGGGCGGTCGTTTTGTTTTTTAGGGGGAAGGGATGTATTGTTTTTTTTTTTTTTTTGCGGGGGCTGCAAAACATCCCGACTTGAGATGTGGACCCTCCAACAAGAAAGCTTGACCTTTTTGTTTGCGATGATTGGCCACCAGCTATGGAAACAGAAGTCATCCCATCACGTCGTTTGGTTTAATCGTAGCCCACGAGTGCAGTCTAACTTTTTCCATGCCCGAGGCATGGCCCCAATTCCGACGCATGTATTGTTTGCTCTTCGAGCTTTTGGCTTCTTGGGCCGCTGCATTTCCGAAAATTGGCATGCGAGATCGTTGCAAAAAGACCAAAGATGGGCGCACAACTCGTGTGCCGAAACTGAAGAACAGACCTGCTGCAGTCCTTCCTGGGATGCTTCACGCATTGGCGCTGCTGCCTACATTTGACAATTTATCAGGCGTGTCTTGAAAACGGCCTGGCTGGCCCGGGCTGAACACGGCTGGGGCGACAAGAAGTGGGCTCGCTATTCTTGGGAGACTTGTCTCCACGAGGGGAAAGCCCGGTGGTGGCATGGCACGGCGCAAAGCTTCCTGGACACTCTGCTTCGCAGGAACAGCCAGAGGCCGGCATCACGGATGCGGGGGAGGACGCGCTGGTCTTCACAGAGAAACCCATGCAATTGCTGGTTCCAAGGTCGCTTTTGGCATCCCGGGCGCAGCGGCTTTCGCGCTTTCAATTGGCCTTCCGTTTTTGTTTTTTTTTGTTAAAAAAATGGTAGTTTGAGGGTTCGGGATGTTCGGGTTCTTTTTTTTTCTGGAATGAGTGGGTTCGCCTTTGAATGAACCTCAATGCCTAATCCTCGCAAACTACTTGGGTGTGCTTGGTTTAGCCTTGGTTTGGAGGATAATTGCCGTCTTTTCCCTCGAAAGCGCAGGGGTTTCCCTGTCGGTCTCCCTTAGGGTCTACTCCAAAGAAAGGTAGCATCAAAACAACAGGCGCCCATATGGAAGATGTTTCTGCCGGGGTACACCGAGCTTGATTTCCCCAAGTCGACCTAAAACTCAGGGGTGGTTGATGTGCCCAACAGGGGAGCTGGGATTCAGATACATCCTTACCTCTTAAAAACACAACTTTTCAACTTTTTGGGTAACATGGGCTATATGTCTGTAAAAGATTAACTTCCCCCGGGCTTGGAGTTTTAAGTGGTAAGCATCAGGTGGTGAGGTGACTCTTAGTTGGTGACGTTTGGATCGGTGGTTAAAGTTTGAGGGGTTTGACCAGCTGAGTCATTGAACCCCCAGAACACCTTCAAACGACCCATCCAAACCACGAATGAGATGGGAACCCCAGACACCGGCTGGGTCGCTTCCTTTTTTGTTTTTTTGGCTGGGTTTCAGCTTTCCCTTAAATCCGAACCCTCAAACTACTCTCGAATATGGGCTATCGCCCCAAAAAGTCATGGGATGTTTTCCCGGTTTCAAGGGGCAGTTTGGGGTTTTCCCGGTTTCAAGGGCCAAATTGGGGGTCCAGGCAGAAAAAACCGAAGGCCGCAGCCGCGGTTTCGTGGGTGTCCCCTCGCTCCACTTTCCCGACCACAGGCTCCAAGCCCCGTGACTCGCTCCGATGTGACTTCGCCCCGTGCCAAGCGCTAGCGGCCTGAGCCTGAAGCGAGCTCCGTCCCGTTGGCCAGCCAAGACATTTGGTCCCCCAGCACGGGTCACAAAGACCCAAAGCAAACCAAACCAGGGGCCAACAAACCAAACCAGCTGCAAGTAGGGTGAAACCCATTTGGTCCCCCAGCTAGGTGCCAACTGTGTTACCGTTTCTTTTTTGGTTGGGAGGGTTCGGGACCCTACTAAAATAGACTACAGAAAAAGTTGGTACCCTTACTACTGGTGGACCTAGAAGACTTTTTTTTTGGGGGGGGGGGGGCTTGTTTTGTTATTTTTTTTTTTAGTTGGTGCCCCCTTTTGTGTGGTTTTGGAAAGGAAGGCCAAAACGAAAACCACATTTTAGCAAAAAAAAAAGAAAGAAAGATCGCCTTCTTGAGTGTTTTAGTTTAGTTTGCAGGCAAACCCAAAAGGCCAGTGTTTCTGTGGTGTGGGTGTGTGTGCGCGAGTGCGTGTGTTCGTGTCTTTTTGAGCCTTTGAAGTTCAAAGATGTGTTATTCTGAACAGCCCAAGGTCCCGTCGCTTGTTTTCAATTTGAACATGTCTCGATATTTTCTTTCGAACGTCCAAAAGGGAAACCAGCACGGCCAAAGAAGAGGCTCGTGTTGTTCAGGACTTGTCTTCCATTCGGGCTTTCCAATACTGGCTTCCATTTCTGTTTGTTGGCTGTACTGAGGATCCATCACTGCTATGTTTGTCCATATTCATCCTTTCTCCAGAGGGCGTGTTGGCGTGTTCACAAATGGAGGTTGTGATTTTCGATTTCGAGTGGGACTCCTGTCAGGCGAGGGAGGAACACATCAATTTTGACCAAGTGACAAAACTCGACGGGTTCAAGGGAGCAAATGTACATGGATCCAGGGTTTGGCTGTGTAGCTTGTACAGAAATATTCAAAGGCCCCTAGCTCGAGATCAAGGACCCATCAAGGAGTGATGAGGAGTGCCATCCGTTGCAGGAATTGGAATGGTTCTCCAGGCCAACTTGTACCTCTCAAAAACTTGCGGCTCCCAGCCATCTTCGTAGCTTTTTATCTTTTTAGTGTTTACTGGTAGTGTCCATTCAACCCACTAAAAGTTAAACTTTTAGCGGGGGATCTGAGGGGGGCCAGAAAAGGAGTACAAGGACGCAGGCGGCGCTTCAGCCTCTTCCACCGGATCGCTCTCCATCTGAAAAGGTCGGCTCGCGGTCGGATTGCGCCTGTTGGGAAGGCACGAAGGCACGGGTCTAGGCACGGGGATCACGGCTGCCCGGGCAGATTGGAAGGGATCCACGGCTAGCCCAGCGGGATCCCAGGAATCCGGTTCGCCCATATTCCTTTTGGGTTTCAACGGGTGGTTTCCGCCCTTGGTTGCCCACAACTTGAGCGGCGTTCCCTTGAAGTGTAATTCAACAGCCGACTGGGTTTACGGGAAGCCAGCTGCGTATGTTTGAGGTTTGTTCATCCAATTTCCGAGCTGGGAATCTGAGGCGAAGCTTGCGACTTCAAAATGGATCGCGCCAGAAGTTGCCGGTTCATTGCCTTTACTTGGTGGCTCCCAGCCATCCCCTTTTAGCTTTTTAGTGTTTAGTGGTAGTTTCCATTTAACCCACTAAAAGTTAGTCACTTTTAGCGGGGGATCTGAAAACGGGCAGCCCAGTTTAGAGGCCGTGTTTCTTTCCCTTGCCCCAAATCCCCCCGAAGAAGTGCCTTCTTTCCCAGCGGTAGTGATCTGGGTATGTCGCACCTCTGTGTCTCATCTCAATTCCAAGAACACCAAGCGCAGCAATGTCGAGGATTTGGAAGAGCCCACAGCGGGCTGGTCTTTTGCATACATGTTGTATTCAATGTTGTTGAGAGTACGAAGGCCTTCTGTGCAATGACTCTGCGGGTGTGTCGGAATCGGTACAGTTAGCGCGTACTGCCAGCACCTCCCAGGGTTACTTTACTTTACTTTACTTGCTGGTTGTCACTAGGGAATCACTTGTTCTGCGAAGCCTAATCTCTTGAAAGGAAACCAGTCGGATGGTTCAGTTTGGGGGTCGAACCAATTGCAAGTTTCGCGGGTTCCAGCAGTCCTGCGCGCGTCAGGCTCAGATCCAAGCATTCACTCGCCGCATGCACCAACCATGTGGGACTTTCAGCGCACAGTGCACGGTGTATGGAGCATTCTGGAACCAACTGCAAATTCTGAAGCCGCGCAAAGTCATCGGTGGTTTCGCGACCGAAGAGTTCCACCCATTGATGAAGCAAGGAGTGCAGTGATTTTAACACAAGCTTCTTGACACATTCTGCAGACATCCTAGAAGCATGAACAATGAGCATAGGGCGCTCAAAAGATATGGCCCTGTGGTTCCTGCATAGAACCCCATGCTTTCTGAGCCAAAAATCGTGGACAACTCGTGAGTGTCGGCCGCAGTGAGGCTTACGACTTGGCTGCCCCATTGGTTACGCATCAAAATAGATGGACCTTCCGAACAACTGGGGCGGGCGTTTGTCCAATCGGTGTCCCTTGAAGCAACCTGAAAAGGGGTCCCTGAAAAACAGACCTGTAAACTGCTCTGTGCGTGGCCGAACTATGGATCGCTATGGGACCCCAAGTGTGAATGACAAGCCAGGGTCCAATCGAGGTGTCACAGAAAATAAAGTTTCATCCAAACACACCCACACCCACACACTCACACAAACATAAGGGGTTCGCACACACCAGCAGCAGTCCATGCCAGACTGCCCGCGCAATGTGCCATGACCTCCTTGTATCCCCAGGCATCGTTGCCGGGCGTCCCGGCTTCCCAGACAAAGAAACGCACGCCATGCTGCGAGCTTCTTCGCGGAGTCCTCCTCAGCTGAGAGCTGGACCTCAAAAACAACGTGTAAAATGGGATGCCAACAAAAGAAAGCCAAGACACTGAGTGTCTTCGTTATTGCTGGGATCATTGTTTTGATTGTTTCTAGGGGTTGTCAAGTCAGAAAATGGGCTTGTTTCCCTTTAACCCATCACTTCGGGGGTGACTTTGATGTAAAATCATGAGGCCAGTATTGCTGCCTGTGGCAGATCTGCAGCCCATGTTGAGCTTTTTTAGCGCGAGCGGCCGGCAATTGATAAGCTGTGGGGGCCAAGCTAGTAATGTTGACCCCGGATTTGTAAACCCCTTGTTGATTAATAAGGGGGTGTTTCCTCCAAAGTGATGAATCCCCACTAAAAGGGGACACCCCCCCTATTAATCAACCAGGGGGTTATTACCCGTTTATCAATCCGGTTAACATTATACAGCAGTCAGATTTGTTCAAGTCGGTTTGGGAAGGAACGTGGAACCTTGTTTGCTTTCTGTTGGATCCATGATTGGGAATGAACACTTGGCGGAAGGGCGATTCGACTACCAAGTCAACCACCGTCATGCCTTTTGAGCAATGAGCAAGGATGCCAGCATTGCATGTTCTGGTTTCTGACAGCATTCGCAACAAACACAGGGGCGCTTTGGTGACCCAAGTGTGAAAGGGACGGCATTCCCAAAAAGCTCACTATTTTGTGACAAGGCTTCAAGTGGACGAAGCCCCCAAACGGCTTCAAGTCCTTTTTGGTTTCACTTCCTGTACAGGTCTCAAAATGGGCACCGAAAGACGCCCCCATGTGCCGAGTGATTTTGTTTGGTCGCCGCTCGGGAGACGAACAGAGAAACAAAACAAACAAATCACAAACAAGCAAACAAACAAACAAACAAGGAAACAATCAAAACACGGCAAAACAAAACAAAACAGCGCAAAACAACAACACACAACAAACCCAAACCAAACACAAAAAGACCAAGGAACGCAACACAACACGCAGCAAAAAGGCCAAATAAGACAAAGCAACACAAAACAAAACAAAACAAGACAAAGCAACACACAACAAAACAAAACAAGAGAAAGCAACACAAAACACAACAAATCAACACACATCAAACACAACACACCCAAACAGATAAACACGCAAACAAACAAACAAACAAACAAACAAACAAACAAACAAACACAAACAAACAAGCAAACAAACAATCAAACACAAACACACACAAACACAAACACAAACACAAACACAAGCACACGCACAAGCACACGCACAAGCACAAGCACAAACACAAACACAAACACAAAAAACACACAAACACAAACACAAGCACAAACACAAAAAACACACATACAAACACAAAAAACACACATACACACACAACAACACAAACAAACACAAACAAACACAAATCAATCAATCAATCATCAATCAATCAATCAATCAATCAATCAATCAATCAATCAATCAATCAATCAATCAATCAATCAATCAATCAATCAATCAATCAATCAATCAATCAAACAAACAAACACACAAACAAACAAACAAACAAACAAACAAACAAACAAACAAACAAACAAACAAACAAGCAACAACACAAACAAACAATCAAACAAACAAACAAACAAACAGACAAGCAAACAAGCAAGC
Source organism: Effrenium voratum (assembly GCA_963377175.1). Classification (NCBI taxonomy): domain Eukaryota; class Dinophyceae; order Suessiales; family Symbiodiniaceae; genus Effrenium; species Effrenium voratum. The sequence continues at coordinate 1,982,693 of CAUJNA010000890.1, read as the reverse complement.
AAGCAAACAAACAAACAAGCAAACAAGCAAACAAGCAAACAAGCAAGCACGCAAGCAAGCAAAACAAACTAAAACAAACCAAACCAAAACCAAGCCAAACCAAGCCAAGCCAAGCCAAACCAACACACAAACAAGCTAACACACAAACAAACAAACAAACAAACAAACAAGCAAGCAAACAAGCAAACAAGCAAACACACAAAATACACACACACAACTAACTTCCGACTTCCTGGACGTTATACGTTTTGGGACGACCATGTTTGGTGGTAAACAGCAACACATGTTTTGTTGCCAAGCCACTCAAAGAAAGGAACCAAACTAACAAAGAAGCAAGCCAGCAGACAGACACCTGGAGTCTCCATGACCCTTTAAAAATGAGGTAATTACTCAAATAATGGGGTCATGAACCCATGTTTAAAGGGTCAGAAGGAGACTCCAGGCAGACAGACAGGCTTCGGCCTCCGCCAGCGTCACTCGACTCGCCGTCCGAGGACCCCTCTGCTGCCAGGGCCGCAGGCGGTAGGTACCCAGAAGGCGCAGGAGCAAGGCGCGGAGACGCGGGAGGAGGGCTTTGGCCGGGCCGCCATAGGCCATGATGTGCCTTTTCCACTGCTGGAATAAATAATTTAGGCAGCCCCCACGGGAGTGTAGAAACCCTGTTCAAAAGAGACGGTTCATTTCAGTGGAAAAGGCAAGCCCTAGATCCATAGGGGGAAGCATGGGGATCTGGTTGATTCATGGGGAGGTGAAGGCTCAAATTCGACCCCTTAAGCAGAAGCCCTGGTTGATTTTGAGGGGGGGGAAGAACCCCCTTTGGTGGCTGAACTGGAAGGAACACAGTTTCTAATTGTAGGAGGGATGAATTCATGCAGGGTCAACATCACCCTCCCCCCTATCCATTGGGAGAAACATAGGGACATCATGCGGAAAACATTGGGAGAAAGCCTGGGGAAGCATTGAGGACGTCATGGAAGGACCCTTTTTGATGAATCAACCCCTGGTCGATTTTGCTTGGGTGTCCCTTGCGTCCTTTGGCTTTGTTCCGGTTCCTGTTCCCTTTACATTGGCATTTGGAGTGGTCCATACCCAATGTTCCTTGGTATTTGCTCCACATGCCAGTGGCTTTCAGCCCCTTTTCAAACAACAAGTTTGGACTTTGTTGGCCAGTCCACTCAGGAAGTGAGTAGAAAAGGGGCATAACTGGCTTACAAGCTTACTTATATTGGTATGTAAGCATTACACCCAAAACCCACACCTAACTACCCCTCAAGCCAACCGGCAGACTCGCGGGTTCCTTGCGCTCAGTGCTCCTGCGCCCGCCTGCCATGGACAGCTTGAGAGGTATGCCTTTGTGGGAAGTCAATGGCCAGGAATTTTCGTGGGGAGCCCTCAAAGAAGTGGTTGGTGGACTCTCATTCTCACCGAAATTCAGGGACGTCCACCAAAGGGTCCTTTTGGGCCCATCGCACTCAACAGAAAGCCCGGCATTTGGGGCTCAGGACACCGGCCATGCTGTCATAGGGCAGCGAGCGGGCTTAACCCAAGGGCGTTCTGCTATGCGCGTCATAAAGGTTATAGCAAGGACAGTATCTCCTACCTAAACCTAAACAACCATCTTGTAGAACCAACTGAAGCACCATAAAACCAATCACCAGTTTACACCCATGCTAGAACCAAAGTCACCACTCAGACATGCTATTCGACTTCAAAGTCACCACTCAGACATGCTATGCGACTTCTGCCCAGACAATCCCAGGGGCTTTCACGCGCAAAAACCGGTTGTCCTCTCCGCAGAATGCGCTCGGCGCCGGGTGCTGCTCTCCTGTCACGTGCAAGACCTTCTGAGCGCCAGCACGGAGACTGGGCCGGGAGCCCCAGGCGGAATTTGGCCCCAAGGAAAGGTGGAATGTAACCGGGGGGGGGGGGGATGGGGATTACTTTTTCTGAGTTCCTGGACATTCTCGGAACTTTTTTCGGAAGGGCGTTTGAGTGATCGACAAGAAGCTTGGACGCTTTTTGTTGTTTTTTTCCGGCCAATCCACTCGGGAAGTGAGTGAGGCTTTTTTCCCTGCGATAGTGGGGGCCAAGCCAAAACTATTCTGTACTGTTTGGCGAAGGAATTGAATCGAATCTCAATATGATGTTGGATACGTTGGATAAGTTGAACAGAGCGCAGAATGTGGAAGTATTTCTTTGGATACTTCAGATGTGGGCCAAGATAATTGAAGGGTGTTGTGTTGAAGGAGCGGTTGATTGGGGTAAGCTTGTTTGTTGTGGTGCGGAGAAGCCCAAGACATCAACACCTGGGAATTTCTGAACAAAACCCGGGACTGTCTTGCGATGAATGCAGGAGATGCTCAAGCCTTAAGAGGATTCGAAGGGACCTATTTCTCGGCACTGGAGTATTCCACGTTTCCCTTTCCCAGATCTATTTTTGAGGCGTGAAGGGGCGGGACAGCCTAGCGCCAATATCGAAGGGTCACCTAGGAGCTGGATCTGGGGCTGGTCCAAGGCCCACGGCTCGGGCTTTGGTCATTGAGAAGGGGCCCGCCGGGAGCCCAACTTCTGAGACGGGAAGCGCTTGGAGCCTCTGCTTGAGTTGGTTCCCAGCCATCCGATTCCTTAGCTTTTTCGAATCTGTTTAGCGTAGCGGTTGGAGTTCCTAACCCACTAAAGTCAAACCTTTTAGTGGGGGATCTGAGGACAGCCCAGTTGATGGCTATTTGGTGTTAGTCTCAACATTTGGGTGGTTTTTAATGGTCATCCCATGTTTATCGGACTGCCAAATGGAAAGCGCACCCTCACAAGAGCACCCGCCCAAGAGCACCCGCCCAAGAGTACCCGCTCAGCGCTGCACACGTGTTTGCCAAATGGTAAGCACACCCGCTCAAGAACATCCGCTCACCACTGTCAGCACTGCACACATTCCCCGACTATCCGAGTATCCGATTGTCATGTACCCTCAGTTTCCCAGCAGTAGTTTGCGAATACCACGTTTTAGTTTCCGAGCACTAGTTTCCGAACCCAACGTTTCGAGTTTCCGAATACTGGCTGGTAGTTTGTGAAGACCAGTTTCCAAATACTAGTTTCCGAATACCACGTTTCCTAGTTTCTGAAGACGAGTTTTCGAATACTAGTTTCCGAATACAACGTTTTAGTTTCCGAATCCCAGTTTCCGAATACTAGAAATAAAGGAGTCGTGGAGGTGGCGGTGGTAGTTGTGGCGGTGGTCGGGTGGTGGTCGTGGTCGTGGTAGTGGTAGTAGCAGTAGTGGTGGTAGTAGCGCCTGCGAAATTTTCGGCGAGCCGCATTTGCATACCCAACCTATAGACCAATGAGGGAATCTCACCCTCAAAACCTAGGACCTGCAGCAGTCTGAAGCAGTGGTCCCACTTTTAGTAGAGCCTCCCCCAGCGATATATAAAGCCGAGCCAGTAAGAACTGCAGCAATACTTCCAGGCGCAGAGACCACCTCTGGTGCCCCTTTTTTTGCAAGTCCACTTCCCAACGAACCCCGAAGGACCTTCAAGAGCTTTAAAGAAGGTCCACGCTTCTCTGAAGCCTGAATTGCGGCTGGCTATGTCTGACTTCTTCCTTCATCTGGTGTTCCTGGGGGCCGCAGGGAGGCCAGTCCAAAGCTCGAGGCTTCCAACTTCACGGGGCGTGGCGTTGTTTCAGGCGGTTCCTGAGCCTTTGGCACCTGGGCTGCTGGACGAGCAGCAGCTGCAGCGGAGCCACCCTGGCGCGTTTGGGAGTTTGGGCTTGCACGTTTGGAAAGCCAGCCCCTGACGTGGATCCGACGCGCCAAAGGTGATCACTTGTTGCTGGTGAACAGGGGAAGATGAAGGAGGCCTTTGGGCAAAAGTGGCAAACAAGTCAGTTGAGTCTGGCAATGACAAGCGAGCTTGTGCATACACTCCTGTTCGTCGGGCATGCATTCAAAACCCGGCAAGTGAAGGTTAGTAAAGCAGCACAGTCCCAAGAGAATAGACGTCGCGACCCTGTTGATTGTGTAACACATTGCGTACAGTATTTGGGTAGCCCTCGAGAATGCCTCTACCCCACAATATCCCATAACGCATTGACCACTTCGGCCCCTGGTTGAATTTCATGCCCCTCTCCGTCCACCCTTCACATCTGGATGAACCATTTCTGTTGGGTTCCCTTGCGCCACGGTGCAGGCCGTCTGCCGGAGCGAGCGACCCGGGCAAGGTTCTTGGAGCGGAGCGGGAGGCAAAAAAAGCACTTAGGGTGTTATGTGGGTGTCTTCTTTTGGAGAGAAACAAAACAATCTTGGGGTAAAAAACACAAAACATTCCCCTGTTCATGGTTTTGGAAACATCACCTTTTGGGACTACCTGAAGTGAGTCTTCGTTTGGTGGGGTGATGTTTAGGGAAACCTTATGACACTCCCAAGGACTAGGCTTTTCGAGCGCTCAAGGCTTGCAATCTAGCCAGAGGAAAGTTGCCCACCAGATTTTCGGTCCGGTCAGGGTCTCCAATTTTGGGTTGAGAGGCCCCCCCCAACAATTAGAACATAGAATCTTATAGTTGCGTGGGTTCGTGCCAGCCGAGTATGTTTGAAGTCGGAAGAAACCAAAGTTTTTTGGCTAAAGACTCATGAGGGGTACCGCGTGGGTGCAACTGGAGCACTGACTCCGTTCATTTGTGACTTATGTTTGCTTCCTGGTCAGTTCCAGAAGGCAGCAAAGGGTAACATGGACTCTGTCACAGCATGGACATGCACGAGTTACAAACAGCGCTCGGCTCAAGGATGGGAAAGTGCAGATCGATCTCACCCACGGTTCCTTTTCCCGGTGCATCCTTTGTTTCGGGTGTGGTCACCCAAAGCCGGGTGTCTTATTTGCGGGCGCCTTTTTTTGGAGTTGTTTTCACGGGAAGCCAAGGGGAAGCCAATGCACTATTCTGCTGGCCTTTTTGCAATCAATGTTGTTCAAATTTCACTTCATCTTCTTTGATTTCAGTCAGCACTTCCCTTCCAAGCAGAATTCCAATTAGAAGTTAATGAGAACCTTGAATTTAGTTGTTAGTTTAGATGTGTAATGGGTTCTTTTCCAAATTGCTTTCAAGTAGACTATAGTTCTATATTTGTTTTATTATTTGTAAGTGTATTGTAAACATGAAATCCTTCCAAATCTAAATGGGAATGTCTTTCCAAATATGTATTTTTGACATTGTGTATAACTAGGATTTAGCAAGGACAGACAAGCTGGTAGCCGCTTCTAACAGATTCATTATTGTTTTGAATCAGAATTCAGACGGGATTTCCTTTCCAAGTATCTATAGGATTTTAATTAGATTTTAGCTTCCTGGAGTCTCCATGACTCTTTATAAATTGGTCCATGACCCCATTATTTTGGGTAGCGCACCCATTTTTGATTCGGGTCAGAAGAAGACTCCAGGTACAATCTAGACAGACTAGTAAGGGGAAGAAAACCTGGCAGGTTCATTTGAGTAGAACTCGGTTGCGGTTAGGTGAAATGCCCAGGCCGCGACGGCCATGTTCTCCTTGCGGATATGTGCTTCTTGCTGACCCCAACCTCAAAAACAAATCCTCGGAGGAGACCAACAAAACACAGAGAGTTTCCGACCCTATGTATCCATGCTGGCTGGGTTAGGGTCTATCTCTCAGTTTTTCTTTGTATTTTTGCTTTTCTCTTCTTTGTTTTTTGAAAGTACCCAGGAAACATAGGTAAGCAACCACTAAAATCCCTGTGTCTCATAAAAATCACGAGGCGCCCTTCCGATTGTTCTAAGGGTCATGGGGAGACTCGAGGGAGACTCGCGGCCCATTTCTCAGGACCCCGCCGAGCGCAAGGCCAGCTTGAGGCGAGACGGCGCCGCGCGTCTTCTTTTCTTTTCTTTTCGCTGCAACAAAAAGCGCTCGGGAGAGGAAGCGCGCGTGTTTTTTTTTGGTTTTTTTTCCCATTTCGGGGACGGTGGACGTGTTTTTTTTCTCATTTCGGGGACGGTGGACATAGATCCAAAGAAGTTTCTGATGGCCACCATTTTGGGCCGCCAAGGTAAATTCTGACCCAGATTCTGAGTCTGGTATAAAACGCTGCTTGTAAGGTTGCCTGCTGAAATACAGACTTTGGATACATGCCTGTATGTCACTGGTACGTCACCTGGGCATGTTTATGCAGACTTGGAAAGGCCTACCTGCACCCTCAAAATACCCAACCAGGAGATTGCTCAACATCATGGGTTGATTTTTAGGGTTTGAGGGTCCAAGTAGCTCTATTCACATGGGATCCCACCTCAAGGCGATGGCTCACGCGGGCGACCAGGCTGGTTTTGGTCAGGTGCTCCACCTGGTGTTGGGATCATAGTAAGGCCATGGGCCAAGATGGATGTCGTTCTGCTTTTTGCTGCTTGTGATGTCCGTTGGGCAAAAAGGGCCTCAGAACAGATACCCTTCGCCTCACAAAAAAACAACGAGGCCTTCTCAACCGCATCTTCAATCAGGTTAATAGCATACAATAGTCGCTGTGAGTTTCCTGGGTTTCTCGTCTCTTGTTCCACACCCTTCATGGCAATAGACACCATTTGCCGTGTCCAAGTGCCATCTGTGACCCATTCCCCTAAGCCATTTCCAAGCTTGAACCCGGTATCTTTTTTACATATGTGTGTGTGTATATGTGTGTGTATATATATATATATACATGCTTTGTATTATGCCATACATGGACTCCGTGGACTTCACCGTTCTTGGCAATTTCCGCTTTTTGTGTCCTGTTCATTTGGAGGGGGCCGCAAAAACCAACGTTCTGTGCTGCAAAAACCAACGTTCTGTGCTGAGATGGGTGAGTGGGAATGGAGAAAGAGAACCCATTCTCTCACCCATCCCTTCCTCTCACTCACTTCTTCGTTCGGGACATGTCTCGCCAGTTCATATTGGATGAGGCGAGACTTATTTTGGATGAGGCGAGACTTATCATATGTTTCCCTTCCCTGTTTCGTCTCATTGGAGTTAGCGATAAAGGGATTCTCCTGTCTGTTAATGCTAGGGACTAACCACCTGCTAACCACCCACTAAGCACCGAGCAACCACTAACCACCTGCTAACCAAGCAGCAACCACTAACCACCCACTAACCATGAACCCACGAACCACCGAGCAACCAGGTTAACCACCCGCTGGCTTGGGTTCTTCTCTCCCGGCCAATCGGTTCGCGCCAGGAGGGTGGTGCCGCACACCTGGGACCCTTGGCCGTGCAGGGCTCAGAGTTCCGTTGGATGCGCGGGGAGCGCCAGCGGCTTCCGCGACTTCCATTTGCTCCCTGAAAGGCCACGGCTTCGCCTTTGGTGGTTTGGATTGGGCGTTTGGGGAATTGAACCATTTGAACCTCTGGTTCTTTTGTTGGGGTAAATGGGGGTTTCCCACCCAAAACCAAACCTGGCCCCAAGCCAGCAGTTGCCAAGCTGACGGCCTGCGAGGGAAACCAAGGCTTCGCTGTGTGTTACCCAGAGGCTCCAAATCGATGTATTTAGGGCCCTCAAACAGCCAGGTTTTGAGAGGTCCCAAACACCTCTGGGGTGTCTAATGGAGGGGTTGGGTCTTCCATTGAAAGCCCCAGGAGCCTCTGGGCAAGAACATGTGTTTTTGGTTTTTCACTGTTGGTTAAAAAGGGAATCTATCACTGCTGGGGGTCTGAACCAAATGGAAGGGGAAGATGGGCGCCTCGTTCTTGAGCTGCTTTGAAGCAAAACCAACAGGAAAAGGGTCCCCATGAAAAGGACATGCGGACCCTGAAAGTAGGGGTTCGGAGTTTTCGGTTTGGGCTGTTTGGTTGCTAAAAAAAAAGAAAGACATGGTGAAAAGGGTACTGACCAACATGAAGAATCAAACACACACACACACACACACACACAGACCATAACCAGATCCGGGAACTCCACATGAGAATTTCCGCTTCCGTGCATGGCATATTTGCCCTTTACTTACTTGTGATGGGTGAAGTGTTGCGCATCATCTACGAGTGCGCGTAACCATAGGGTGGCTTTACCTGCTTTTGGGTTCGGGTTCGAATGGGATGCGCCCTTTCTCTCAGCGAATCGAATTCTTTGGACCTAGTGGGGTCAATCCCTTGGCTCGTTGAGGTCTTTTGGGTTCAGTCGCTGATCTTTGTAACTCGAAGGTTTTGGGAGGTCAACTTTGGGACCTGTCATTCAATCGTTTCTTTTTAAGTTCCCTTAGGAAATCGGGCGTACCTTTCATGGTCTCGTTCTTCAGCGCACCCTTTTTGAGGTTCTAAACCAACCAAGCTTTTGGTAACCTCCCAAAAGCCGCATCCACCACCCCGAACTTCCACTGCTTTTCCTATGTCTAAAATTCCAGGTACTGTCCAAAAAGCAGAGAAGCTGGGGTGGCTCTCAGGTGGCTGTGGGTCAAAACCAATGTGCACCACCCATTTTAGAACCGATTTCAGTGGGGATTGGCCCTGGAGGTGTTTGGGCGTCCCTGGCTGTTTGAGGGCCCTAAATACATCGATTTGGAGCCTCTAGGAAAAGCAAAAAGCCCTCGAGCCCAACTTTGGGCAAGGACTCCGGAGCCCTCCTTGGCGCAGCAGCCGCTGCTGATGCTTGGGGACCACCAGGTGACTCGAGCCGAGTCGAGCCCGTGCCGAGAACCTTTGGGTGGCTCGGCGGACTCGCCTTTTTTTTTGAGGAGACCCAGAATTGGAGTGGAAGCCCAAAGGGAAACCAGAAAAAGGAACCAACCAGTTTTGGGGGTTCCCCATTTTGAGACAACCCGTTTTGGCGACTTGTTCACTCCTAGCCGCTATGTGCCGAGTTGTTCAACATGGGCAGGAGATGGCTATGAATGCCCACCTGCCCAACAAGACCCTCTTTTTCGCCTTTCAAAAGGGGATCCCAGACGCCCCCAATTTGGGATCCCAACGAGGGCCCTTTTTGACCCCCCCCCCCCCTGGGCGAGTTGGAACAAGCTCACCGATTCCTGAGTTTTAGGGTGGGTTATAACTTGCCATGGAATTTCCCCCTAAGGTTGGAGGGACTGACATGGGAGTCGCTCTCTCTCCAATGAATTTCGCGTTTGGGGGTCGTGTCCTATACCTGGCAATGAGGATTGAGAGACCTATTGATAGAGTTGCTACCCTGGGAAGCCAACGCCACGAGAAAGCCATTTTAGAGGGTCCCCGGATTTTGACACACACCCCTCTACATGGTTGCTGCTGGGATCCACATTTTTCCATGTTTGCTTATGGTTTAGTGGTTGACATCCAACCACTTAACCGCTCACAATTTCGATTTGTGCTTCCAACGTCAACCAACTATCTCCCGGGCTTACCGTTTGATCTCACCTCGGGCTTGTTGTGACCTCGGGAGTTGTGATCCGATCGCTGCATGCGCCGCGGTATCTGGATAGAACCAGCACAAGGTGAGCCAGTTCACCTTTGGTCATTCACCTCCGGTACTGTTTCCCTGAAGCAAGCCGAAAAGGGCTTAAACAGGCGCGCCATGTTATGCATATGTATATATGTATATACCCAGAGGGTCCAAGTACCTCTAAGGAGGTACTTTGACGAATTTTTACCCCCAGAAGCCATCCTCAGGAGGTACCAGGACCAACCGGGATACATGTGTATATATATATATATGCATATTCAGTTGGGTTCAGGGGATTCAATCGCGAAAGCAACGAACAGAAAAGTTACCGCCACCCAGTTTGGGCGGTTCTCCTCATGTTTCGAGTCCCCCCACCCCCCACAACCCCCCCCCCCCAACCCCCCCCCCCAACCCACCCCCCCTAACCCCCCCCCACACACCCCGCCGCACACCCCAAACCCCCCACCCCCCACCCCCACCCCACCCCCCACCCCCCGCTTCCCCCGCTTCCACCGGCCTCTTGGTCCCAGGACAGTTTGGGCGCTCAGCGAGTTCTGCTGTGGGCTCGCGCCTCCGAAGGGGCGAGAGGGGCGGCGTTTGTTGGGGGGGCGGCCCTTTCGAGCGCGCCCCAACATTTCCCTTACAGAAGGACGGAACGCTTCTCAAATCTTCTCAATTTTGAAGAGCTGGACTTTGTGGCATTTTGCTTGGAGGCTAGGACTGAACCATTTTTTCGCCAACTAGTGGGTTCTAGCGTTCAACCGCTAGTTAAACTTTGAGCGGGTGAGCAGAAAGCAAGCGAGGTCAAAGGATGCCTTTTGTCCTCAAACCCCAGCCCCACTGGAGTTGTTTTTTTTTGTGTTTTCTTAGTTTTTGACGCTTCAAGAGCATGGGACTTGCCCGAGCTCTCCTCGCACACTTTCCAGCTGCGAAAGTGGCAGCGGCAGGTGTTTGCTTGGATCAAGCAAGCACGTTTGCCAACTTTTCCAGCCGAGCAACTCAACAAGTCAGAAGGAAAGGCGGGCCCTCTTGTTGCTAGTTGCAAGTTTTTGTTGTGAACAAACATTTGAGGGGCAGCATGGCTGACTTTTTCCCGGGGCTTCTCAAAATGAGGCGGTCGGGTAGTTTCTGCTTGTCTGGAAATTAAGACCTGGAGATCGCAGTCGTTGTTCTTCGATGTGGGTGTGGCTCAAAATGAAACGATCGGGGGGGCCATCCGCAGGTTTTGGTCCATGTTTCCACGGGCAAGCCTTTTGGGAATTCCAGTTTTTTTGAGCCACAGCCATGTCCAAAGCCATAGTTGGGACTCCAAATGGACACGCAAAACAGGCCGGAGTGCGAATGGTTGGAATCTCCCAACTCCACTCAGGGCATGGCTTGTTTGAGGATGCCCCCCTTTCTGCATGTTTGCGGTGTTGGGCTTGGTTCAAGGCAATTCGTCAAATACTGATCCGACCACTAATCTGCAAATATAGAAGAGATATATATATATATATATACCGAGAGTCTCCATGACCCTTTCAAAATGGGTTCATGACCCCATTATTTTGGGTAATGACCCCATTTGTTTAAGGGTCATGGAGACTCCCGGTATTCTATTTTCAGTTGGGTCACTGGGGGTCCCCTTCGGTCAGTTGGGTTTTACTGCAACCTTGGTAAGTGGTAGTTTCCATTTGACCCACTAAAAGTTAAACTTTTAGCGGGGGATCTGAGGGCAGCCCAGTATATATACCTGGAGTCTCCATGACCCTTAAAAAAAGGGGTCATTACCCAAAGTAAAGGGGTCATGGACCCATTTTTAATGGGTCATGGAGACTCCAGGTATATATACTGGGCTGCCAAGAAACCCTCAGAGCGGCTCTTGTTTTTTGGGCCCTGGGGCCTGGGCCCCCCAGGACGAGACCCGGCGCTGCTTCGCGGCCCATTGGCCGCAGGCTCAGCGAAGCTCTGTGATGCTCCCTGGTGACCGGTCTGACAGCTATGGGGTTGGCCCACTTTGGCATCACAAGGGTCTTGTTCCCTGCCACAGGCCAAAGGAGCCACAATCACTCGGAATAAGCCCAGTGGATTAACAAGGGGGTGTTCGTAACAAAAGTTAAGGATTCCTTCTTGAATGGGACATCCCCCCATAAATGAACGTTGAAGACAGGAATGACCTTCACCATCCACTCGTACGGATTTGTGTATAGCATAGTGTTCTTTTGCTTCATTTATCAAAGGGGGGACCCCTCCAAAAGCGGGGATGGTTGTCCCTCTAACCCACCAAAAGAAGACCAAGCCTTGAAAATGGTGAAGGACTCCTTAATAGGTATCCCTTTTGAGATGATGTTTTGTGATTCAACAGCTCCTATTTAGCTGGCGTTGATTCTCATAGGTGAACATATTGAAACCTGTGATGACCAGATAGGAAAAGGGCATCATTTGCAGAAAGGAACCCTGGGTGCTGCCCCAGATATGATGCTGTTTTGCATGTGAATTCCTCAATATGTTTCGCAATCTGTAAAGACCTGAGTTTTCCATGACCCTTTACAAGATGGCCCACAAAACATGGGGGGTCATTCCCCCCCAAAAAATAATGGAGTCAGGACTATTCATTTTCTATGGTGTCAGACACCTGTCCATATCGCCCACATACCGGTGCGACTTGTGCAAGTCCTGTGGCCATTTAAGCGAGTTCGACCAAGCCACAGGAGGAAACACGTGCAGGGAGGGTGATCATTGGCCCTACAAAATCAATCGAAAGAGAGCCAAACAGAGAACAAGAGCAACAAAACAAGAGACAGGTGGTTGTTTTTGGGCACCAAAATCAAGCCCCTAAAGGAACTGCCACAAACAGGAACCACAAGGAACCAAACAAAATCACACGCAGCCAGGGATGGTTTTCAGGACACCCGGTCAACCGCAAAATTGCATCCCAAACTCAGGCGCGTCTCTATCCACCTGGACCCTCACAAGACCCTTCAACATGGGACCTCGCAACCCACAAAGTGAGGGTTGGTGGTTTTCCCCCTTTTCGGGTCTTTTTCCAATTTTCCAGGTAGTTGTCTCTCTTCAAAGTAGTTTCCCCTGGTGTTTGCTTCGGTTTTTCATTTTCCCTGGTGTTTTCCTTTTCAGGGTCGTTTGAGGGTCCAGGTAGAAGGCTCAAGCCCCGCTGATAGCGGCCTCGAGGCCAGCGCTGCTGCCTGCGGACTTCTGCAGCCACAGTTTCGAGGCCTTGATGGCCCACGGGTACGGCAGCCCAGCGAGGTGGCGGAGGGGAGAGGGCCGGCTCTGGGGGAGGGGGCGAGTTGGGCTCCCTCACTCCCGCCCCCCAGCCCCCATGGGAAGGAAAGGAGAGTACCTGAATTAAATGGTGATCTCCCCTTCCCAGTGGATCCCAGGCGTTTCGCCCTAGCAGGAAACCCGTCGATCCATTTTGCTTTTGGTTTTCTGAAAAAGTGGCTGGTTTCCTTAGTTACCCACTATGGTAAATGGCTCCACTTGGTAGGCTTGGGCATAGGGGATTCTGAAGCTAGAACAAGCTAGAGTGCTTCCAGGCAGCCACTGGGTAAGCAGGGATCCTTACCTCTATGCTTTACATGATGGTTTCCCCTGGTTAACCTACTATAGTGGTAACTGAAAGCACTGGGGAAAGGATTCACTAGGCTTGTATTGTCCCCAGTGTTTGTCCCTCCGTCCTATTACGGGGGGTGTTCCCTCCATTGAGTCGCATCCCCACCAAAAGGGGTTGCTCCTCCATCTCTCAACATCAACCAGGGGGGTCCAGATTAGTCGTGGTCCACATCAAGGCTCCCCCTACCTCCGCGCTTGACATTCTGGTTTTGCCCTCGAAAATCGTGGCTTCCCTTTTGGTTCCCCTTCAACCATGTGAACATAGAGCTGGACCCCGATCGTGGAACAAACTCAGTGGCTTCCCTGCAAACCAAGCCGAGAAAGGGTAACACAAGTGCCTAAAGTACCAACATCGGCTCCCCATGGCCATGACTTAGTTTAGTTTTTCGGTTTCGCCAAGGTTTCCTCCATTTCCCTTTTTGGAACCTCCAACAGTGGCAGTTTCCATGAAAGGGGACACGTGGTGACCGCTGTACCCCAACCCCATATACCCCCCAACCCCAACAACCCCCCCGGTGACCTCCTACCCCCCAACCCCAAACCCCAACCCAACCCCCCAACCACCACCCCCTTTTCGTTTCTCAAAAAACGACCCATTTTCGAGGCCTTGGGAGCCGCTCCACAGCAAGAAAGGCCAAGTGACCCGCGAGACCTGCTCGACACCCCAGCGCCGGCGTAGGGTTTCCCCAGAAAGCTATGGGCTCAAGAGGCCCAGAAAAATCGGCTCGAGGGGTGGTTTGCTTCTTTATTTTTCGTTTCCCCAACAGCTGAAAAAGCTGAGGGATTTGGTCTCTGCCGTAAAAGACTCTGGGTGGTTTGGGGCAGCTGTCAGGGAGGGTTCAGGAGGAGGGTTCGGGGTGGTTGGCGATATCACCTGGGCTGATTTTGGTTTTGGGGCGGGGGGATTGGGGGGACATGCCTCTGCGGGTCAATGTGTTTGCAACCAGATGTTTGTAGTTTCTTCTTAGGATTCTTGGCATTTTGCAACTGTTTTTTTGGGCATTGGTTTCTAGTGTTCTTGGCTGCAACATATATGGTCTAAGTGTCCATGGGCATGATGCGCTTCCGGATTGGCGTCAGAGCTCAGTGCCCGCGCCACGCCCTCATACAAACATATCATGCAATGTGATTCGATTTGGCGCGTCGATCTTTGGAGAGTATGTTGGAGAGTATGTGTTTTTGGATTCGTCAAACAACAAATGAAAGAACATTTGGTAAACGCCACCATTTTGGGGGGGGAGAGCCCTTGGATCACGCCTAATTGGACATTTTGGGGCAAAGCCGGTTGTGCCTTGAATAGGGGACACCGAAAAAGGAGGGGCTGCCATTCAATGCAGCCCATAAAAGGATACCCTCACAAGAACAAAAGTCAACCATGTTGGATCCATCAAGCCTGCGTGATGACCAGTCAAGAGCTCCTGCTGGGTTGATGCAACTTGCGATGACTGGCGTGGCCAAAGCTCAACCGTACAGCTGGAAATGGGACGACAACGTCATGACGCAGCGCACCAGGAAAAGGGGGGGAGGTTCGACAAGGTATTGTGCAATCTCACTGTGTTTGCTCGAAACAGCTGGGGTACATTCACCCAAAACCTACCCAGACCCAAAATATGAGGGCCTGGAAGCCCCAAAGGCGAGGTCTTGGGCTCCTAGGGCTATGTCAGTCGGACAATTGAGCGTGGCCATCGTACGTCCAGCGGGCTCATGGGCTCAGTGACTCAGGCTGGTACGTGCGAGGCGGCTGCCGCTGCGATTACACCTACGGCATTGCGCGCGCCTGCGGCTTGGGACAGAGCATCAAACTTCATCGACCATAAGGCCCTCAACACACATATCCCTCAACCATGCTTGGTCGATATAGCCGCATATGCACAGATTGTTCACCAAAGTTCAGAAAGCCAAGACTCCTATGCAGGCTCTGTAGGCTCAGCCCTACAGCCAAGCAGCCAAGTGGGGCTGCCAGGCGCGGGATGGGCTGATACACCTTTGGTGGAAAAATCATCGACCCCCCTTGTAGTGAAGCGACCCCCTTGTTGAGGGGGTTGCCAATTTTCTCACAGGTGGCAAAAAGACCCTGAGTGGAATGGTTTTCTTCAGCGTCGATCTTTGGGACACAGAACCCGTCGATCGAGGTGCGGGCCAAGCGCAAGCAAACCAGCGCTTTCCGGGCAGCCCGGGAGCACAGGAAGCGGGCAGTTTGCTTCAGCGAGCGAGCGAATAGGTGTGAATCTAAGGGGCATGGGTATGTGTCAGAGAGGACCTGACCATTTTTTGGGGTGTCTGTCTTGTTTCAAACCAAGCCAACCCCTCAAAAACACGCCCGAATAGGATGCTGACTTGCTACAAATATGAATAAATCGTTGGGGTGGCTGGTGGAATCTATCGCTACTGGAGACTTCAGCAAATGGAGGAAAACTGCTCGAGAAGAACATTGGCGTGCCCGTTCTCAGCAGTCGTTGATAGGGAAAACTGAGGCCATGTCACCCGGATTTGCCCGGGTTGCGGGAGCAGCCTCATTTCCAAAGCGATCGCCCCTGTGATTTGCACACCCTTGGTTTTCTGGGGACCCAACCAGTCGGGGGTTGAGTGCTAGATTCAGCTGACACTCATTCGATGGTTTGGGGCCTTTCCAGTGGTTTTGGGGCATTTCCCGTTCAGATTTGAGAGGAATGATTTCAATTATTACTTTTCCCAGCGAAAATTTGCCTGGCATCCCCAAATGTACCCAGCTCCCAACCATACCGGAGCTCATTTTGACAGAGACCCCATAGCTTTCAGCTGTTGCGGACAAGCACTTTTCCGGGCAAGGTAACAGATATTTCCCGCGATGGGGGGCGCAACAACTGGTTGGTGTCCGCTCATTGGTCCTGTAAATACCATCCCAAGCAATGTACCCAAATCCACCTCTACGCAACCTACCCATGTCTGAAGAGGAACCAAGGGTTTAAGTGCGCCATGTGGCAAATCTCAATAGGCCACTGATGCCTTGCTACAGCGGCCCCAGGGCAACCAAAAGTGTCTCAAAGGAATCGGAGCCGGGATCCAAACAAGGCTTCGGCTTCCTTTTGGCAAACGCTGTTTACCATGCAAAAGGGGTCACCGAGCCATCAACAAAAAGGCAGAGGTTCTAGCTTTTTTTCTAGTAGGCCTTGACACAACTCAATAGGGGCTACGAGAAAAAACTTGAACTCCTTAACCCTAACCCTTTGGGGTTCTAGTTGTTTACAGGTCAGGCTTGAAACGTGGTTCCCCTTACAGCCGGGTTCCCAGGGTCCCTGTCTTTCCCTTCCATGCCACTTGTGTTGTCATCTTCTGGTTGCCAATGGTGGATTTGTGTATCTCTCTTAATGTCGAAAGGTGAAATCAAGGGAAGCAAAGGCAAAAAGAGGGACCCCCCCCTGGAGTTCGGCTCCACACTTCTTTTGAAAAGTTCAACAGGCCCAGCCGGGGTCCTTTTCTAGGGGTTGACTCCCCATTGCTTTCAACCATCGTTATTTTCAAGAACCAGCTGTTTTCCCAGGGTTTTTGGTGGTTCGCTAGAAAGAAGGATCCCTGGAAAGAATGGGAAGCTACCCTTAGACCTTTTGCTGGGCTTCCAGCTGGAAGCCAGCGACTCGAGCGGCTAGGCGATGGAGATGCTCTTGACGGAGGTCATGGGCCGGGAAGTCCCGGAGAAATCGGACAAGGAGTCATTGTGGGTGGAGTGAGTTTTTGTTGTTTCTAGGGTGTTGTTGCGCTGGGTTGAGGGAGGTTGAGTGAGGTTGAGCGGTGTTGAGTTGGCTTGCTTGGTTGGTTGCTTGGTTGGTCGGTTGGTGGGTTGGCCAGTGTTTTTGGGTTGTCCAATCATTTGATCACAAGGCGACGGCGGGCCAAAGCTTTCAACGGACTCCGAGCGGATATATATATATATATATATATGGTACCCCCCCCCATGGACCCTGGTTTGGTGCGGTTGACCTGTATTTTTCAGTGTTTTATGCTTCTTTTTGCTTCTTGGATTTGTGTCAAAATTGGGGGGAGGGTCATACATGTATATGATACGCATGCATGCATACAGATGTGATAAAAGCAATGACATCAGCACCTGCAATCTGAAAGAGTTTGAATGCATCCAATAATACAAGAACAACTCAGACATTTTTAAAAATTATTAAAAAATATGGGATTCAAGATTCAAGATTCAAGAATGTGAGAAACTATTTTCTGGGAATCTTGAATCTTGAATCTTGAATCCCAGAATGTTTAAAAGTGTTTAACAAAAAATATGGATTCAAGATTCAAGATTCAAGAATCTGAGAACATATTTTCTGGGAATCTTGAATCGTGAATCCATTTTTGTTTTTTTAAGTTTAAAAATTCCAGGGTTGTCCCAATACTCTCGGTGTTCAATAAGATTCTCAGAAAATTTTTCCGTGAAATAGTTCAATCCAGTGGTAACGGATGTTCGAGGAGATAGAACAACTTGAACAATTTAGGGGTTGACCAGGATGGATGATTCTCAGGAAAGTGGTGGTTTGTGGGCTCCTCAATATTGAATCCCCAATCCAGTGGTAAAGCACTTTCAAGTGTTAGAAGAACTTGAATGCTATTTGGGTTTGGCCAGGATTGACAATTCTCGGGAAAGTGTTCTGTGTAATCTTCAATATTGAATCTTCCATCCGATAGTAGCAAATGTTCAAGTGCTTAGCGATCCAGTGGACACACTTTCAAGCTATTGGTTAGACACACTTTCAAGTGCTTTTGGTGAGCTTCATGCCAGCTATGCTCATGTTGACCCCTTTCCAGGAGGTAAACAAAGGCAGGTGCAACGCTCAAAAATACTGTATATTCCAGTATTTTATGAGGAGGCGCAGGATCATTGGGGGTACTATATATGTGTGTATGTATGTGTATACATAGATATACATATGTATGTACGTTCACACACAGTCCCCCACCCTCTTCAACTACCTGTCCACATTTGCTCATCTACTACCTCCACCTTTTGAGATAGAATTAACTTTCCTGCGCAAATAGAACTTTAAATACAACGGTTTAGCTAGAATCCCTGTGTTGAGATAGTTTTAGATTTTGAACCTCTCTTCCCTTGAAATTTCCCTTTGGAACACCGTCTAACAAGTTCAATGTCGGACCTTTCTTATGCTACAAAAGGGCCAGAATGTAAATAACACAAATCCTATTTTGAATTTCCAAATGTTTAGCCATATTTAATATGAATTTTATTTGAGATGTAGCCTCTATTCACTTGATATTATCAAAAGCAAATTGAGTTGTGTTCGTCTTAGATTATATTTACCACTTGGATTATATTTGGGAAAAACTTCCATCTAACTTATTGTGTTATAGATTAGTTGGAGTTTAGCTGAAACTATATATTTACATTTTCATGTAGCTGCTATTTGGAAAGGATTTGCTTGTTTAAGCTGTAATTGAACATAAACACATTTTTGAAAACTATATCCATACTAAACTATATTCAAAAATCCAATTCTAGTTGAAGTAACATTTTATTTGCAAAGGGTATCATACTGGGACATTGTGGAGGACTCCGGGCTCCAAATTATCACGCTTTGGGGACCCACAATTGGAAATTTCGAGAATATAAATTTGGAAATTCTAGATTTGCCATCCCCAAAAGGCAGTAAAACCAGGGTCCATGGGGGGGGGGTGCATATATATATATATATATATATATGTACGTGGGTGGTTGTTGAAATGATGGACCCCATCCTAGACCCATCTTGAGGGCCAACATGAAACCAGGATGCCAGAAAGGCTCACATGTCCCCAACAATCCCCTGATGTCAAAGAACATGATGTCAATAAGGAGGAAATAACTCTTGCAATGATACATTGACTTCAGTTTGCTTTCAACTATACGCTAAGCTTTTCACATGGCCTTTTTTCCAAAGCAGCCTGAACTACGCAGTCGGAAGTCACGTCATCCATGCAGCCGCCCTGAAGGAAACCATAGGGGAAGGCAGTATTCTCAACTACCGTCTTGGCAATGGATCCATGAAATAACAACCAGTCATAAGCCTCAACAAAAAAAAGCAACCTTTTCCCTCCCACACAAAGCTTGGACCACGGCTTGTTTGGATTTGCTTCTCTTTACTGGAGCCTCCGGATCTGACCCTGATAGAATGAGATCACCTACTCAAAACAATATGGGATCATAAGAGTCAACACTCCATGTTTAAGGGTCATGGAGACTCCAGGTAGTGGGGGGAAATTCGAGGGTTGTGAGGTAAGACTGGGGTTAGCATGTTTAAGGTTTTTTTGTTCAGTTCAATTAATGTTACTAGGGGCTGCAAAAAACATAGCGTTTGCTACCATTCCAAGGGTTGGACAGTTAAGAACTCCCGTTTTGGAATTCAATTGGCCCAGTTCAGCTCTTTGAGTTGAAGAATGATTTGCCGTTCAGAACAATCCGGCAAGCAAAGGCCGAAAGAGCGCAATGCCACGCCGGCTTGCACAGACAGGTGAGACCACAAAGGATTCTTCTCATGCACACCTTGGTTCGCTGTTGCTCCAGCCCCGATATTTGTGTAAGAGTAGTTTGTGGCCAATGATTACGATTGATAGCTCAAGCTCCGGGCCTATGCTAAACCAGAGGGTTGGTCCAATCCTAGTGTTTGCAAGTATGACAGATGGGTCGGTTTGCCGAAGCTTGCGCTGGAGTCAAGAGACCTTCCGGATTGTATGGTCAAACAATATGCAAGACTAGGATGTGGGCCCTCTATGTAGATGTACTCAAAGGTTTTTCTTCCCACAGCCAACCGTTAGGCCTTGACACGTCCCATAGACAGATTCTTGAGCAGATGCCTCTTGGCCCATTTCAACTATGATATCTTCCGCTGGACCAAAGGGAAACCACCATTTGTGTGATCTTAATTATGTGTAAACATCGCGAACAACATCTCTATATATAGTGCTTATTTCGATCCACTTATTCGGAGAAAGAGGACGTAGTCTCAGGGTCAACTTGTCTCTCTTTTGCGGGGTAGGGTTAATAAGCGCCCGTGCTTCAGCCCCGGTGCTCTCATCTCCCGGTCCAGCTTCCAGAACCTCTGGCCATGATTTTTTCAGAGTTAGAACCACCTCGACAGTGGTTGGAGACATAAATCCCGTCTTAAATGATGTCCCGCAAAGGGTCCCAAACTTGAATTGAAATTCATACACCTGGACCCTCAAATACCCTGAGAATTGGGTATTGCTCCAAATGATGGGGTGAATTCCCTTTTGTAAGGGTACTAGTTTGCGGGTCCCCCATTTTTTCGGAGCCCAAAGCTTGGGTTTCAACTTGGACTCTCGGCTCTGAGGCCGCATGTGTCCCTGGCTGCCTAAAGAGGCATGGCCGAACTGCGCCAATCTGAACCTCTACACGGAGGCCTATCAGTCTGTTGGCCCGGGCACCCGAATCGGAGAGGTCACAAGGCGTTCCTCCACCCCCCCTCCCGGGGGCGCAGGTGTTATTTTGCTATGTGTTGCTTGTTTAGCCTATTGGCGGACGCCCTTTCGGCGCTCAAGCTGCCGGGACTTTGCGAGCCTCGTAGAGGGGGAGGCTGGCGTGTTTTTTGTCCAGTTCCCCAACCCTTGGGGTCCCAAGACCCTTGTTGAGGTCATTCGGGGTCAAAAGCCCTCATATTTTGGAATCCGATGTTTCACTCAGAACGATGGCGATGGCTCACTGAGTCGTAGAGTCGTGTTTTTGTTTTCCCTTTTTTTCTAGCCATTTCGGCTCGCTCAGGTATGTGACGCGGCGCCACCCCAAAATGTCAAGCTCTGAGGATTCAGACGCTTCAGAATCTGACTCCGAGATCGACCTATTTCCGTTGCCTGATTCATCAGGGAGGCCTGAGCTCCCTTTCTGGTGGTGGAAGATCAGCTTGCGGTACAAAGTCGCTGCTGCATTTGGTCGTGGGCAAGAGGGACATGATTGGATAGCAGAAGTGGAAGATCCGCGCACGACTTTCGAGTCGATCCAAAATACCGGTCTGCTGTACGATCATGGCCGGTATCCAATCTCCACTGAAGTCCATAGAGTGAAACGCTTGCGTGTCATCCCTTTGCCTGAGTTTGAGCATTTTTATTCATGGAAGTTTGCTCTCCGTCAGCAGATCGTTGCAACAAGTCGAGCTGGGCAAGCTGCTTTTGATTGGTTGCGGCAGGTGGAGGACAGCTTCCGAGCTTATGTGTGTTTGTTTCTTTTTGGGGAGTCTCGTATCGCGGGTAAGCATTGACACCGGGCAACGGTGAGGACTTGTTTGGCTGAGATAGAATTATAGCCACGAATGGAGCCCCTGTTGGAAGGTCGGAAAAGAAAGCCGTGAACAAGCCAAGCACAAGATCGCAGGGAAAAGCCAAGGCCAAGACGCAACGTGTGGATGTTAATCAAGCAACCTCAGCTTCGGAACTTGAAACGCCATACATGCATCAGAGTACTTTCTAAACATAATGTTGAACAGTTGCCTTTTCCCCGCAAAATGGGGCACCTGGATTCGCGGGGCCCGGGGCACCCTTTGTAAGAATCCGAAGCTGACAGGCAGTTTCGTTTGCTGAGTGGCAAAAGAAAGGGCTGAGGCTGAAACTATCTAGGTGCCCCAGTAGTGCCCTTTTACCAACTTTTTTGGGGGAGGGTTCTCCTACTAAAATCGACCACACAAAAAAGTTGGTTACCAACTTATTCGAACCTCTCAAATCTGGAGGACCTAGCTATTTTTTTTCGCGTTTCCATGGCAGCCTCTGGGTTGGCCAAGCCTGAAACTGGAATGTCCATGTTCGAACTTTGTCGAGCTCGGAGAAGTGACAAGTTTTTGAATTTGGACTCCGGGGATTCGGAAAAGGGGCACCCAAAATCCCGGACATGATAAAATTGGAAGATCAGTTCGCAGGTAAGCTTCCCCATTCTTTCCATGCATCCTTCTTTCTCGAAAACCTCCGAAACCCGAGGGAAAACGGATCCGGTTTTTGGAAAGGACGATGGTTGAAAAGAATGGAAAAGGAATCAACCCCTATGATCCAGGCCAGTCTCTGGCAAAAGCTGGTGAGTGGGAAAGCGTTGAATCGCCAGCTCGAGGTTGGCATGCAGACGACGAGTCGCTGTTTTTGGGCCAGGCACTCAGCGCCGGGTGTGGATTGTTTGCCCACCTGTTTGTTCAGACTCAAACGCCAGGCGTCAGTTGGTACTTACTCCCAGTAATTAGTCATAGGGTGTTATTCCACCCAGATCCATGTACTTGTGCGGTGGGTAACCCAAGGCTTGCCACCCTTACAAAACCAAAAGGACAATGGATTGGGATCCACCGGGGTCAAATATCAACTGCAAGTATCAATTCCCAGTGGAGACTCGGAGACTGGACGAGGTCGGGACAAAGACTGCCCCATCATCTCGGTGTCCCTTGGCGCCAGACGCGAGCCACAGCCTCAGGTGATTTGCACCGGCGTGAAAGTTTGGTGAAGCCTTATTCAAATTGAACTCGTCTTTTGTTGAGGTGGTACCCCTGTCTTGTGGCTTTGAACGGAAACCAAGCGGACCACTCTACAATTGTTTGGGCCCCCTAAAAAAGAGACGCCCATTTATGAGCAGCCCTCTGAGAGGCGGCCGAGTAGTACTTCTTCACTCCTTACCACTCAAGAAGACCAGACGGTTTCACTGCCTGGATCGCCAGTTGCTGTTTTTTGTTCCCCATGCACTTTACCTTAAAAGCTAGCCACGGGCTTACTGAAATAAGCGATCGCAACTTGGCTTTCTGGCTTGGCCTTTGTTCTGAGTCGGCGGTCCGCGAGAAGCCAACACCGAGCGATGTGTTTCGGGCGCCAGGAAGCTCTGGCCCTTCGATTTTCCGATGAGATCCCCGGGACCCAGTGGTGATGTTGACCCCCCGGATCCAAGTAGATCCTGTCCTGTGGTGGGGACCCCTCCAAAAGTTCATGTAGTCCAAATATCAAAAGGGCTTGCTCCCCCTAGTCAAAATCACCACATTTCCCTTTCTCATTTCTGGTGGAAGGGAATTCTTCAATCCCATGGCACCCTTTCTCATTTTTTTTTGGAGTGGGAAGCCTTGAAAACCAACCAAAACAGGGTGGCCCCCGCTGGTCTGGGTGGCCAGGATGTTTCACCTGCCGCAGCAGGTTCTCTTAATTTCTTCCTCGGGTTCCGTATCTCTGCTGGATTGTCACGCAGAGAGTCCCTTGGTACCTCATATTTCAGCATGAATTCCCGGAATCGGTTGACAAATGGCCAAAGGAACGACCCCCAGAACCGGCAAAACCCTTTTGGGTTCTGTTTGGGAACCATGGGGAAAGGGGGGCAAAGGCCCGAAAAGGTTTGCCCTTCCGTGCCTTTTCTGAGGGTCATTTCAGGCACATCCAGCTGGTTTCTGATGGATTGGGCCATGGTGTGGCTCGCTTTATCGAGGCTCGGTACCCTTTCCAGGCTTTTGAAGTAGAACCGAAAATAATAATCGCCATGTTTGGGATCTCACATATTTAGCCACCCAAAAAGTCCAAGTACCTCATAGTTGCCGACCTGCTCGGAATCAAAATGAGGAATTTTCGACTGAACCAAACCCCCAACTACCTGGGACCCTTTAAAAGTGGGTGCATGACCCCATGAGTTTGGGTAATGACCAACCATTTTTAGGGCAAAACCCCTGTACCCCTTCGGGACACTCTGGGGCCACCTGCCGGGAAGAAGCTCCTCCAGGTTTTGGCTGGGCCTGCGGCACGAGGGCTGCTGCATGGACCCGCAGCTGAAGAGCATCCTGGAGGAGTGGAATTCGGAGTCGATTTTTTGTTTTTTAAGGGACGCCTGTGTGCGTTTGGATTTGGACCATTTGGGTAAATCATAACTTTGGACATCTCCTTCCAAACTCTTTTGACTCACTGCCTGAGTTGCTGGACTTGAAACTGTTTAGGCTTACCGTTTCAGTGGTAAGCAATCAGTTTGGACATGTTTGGGCCATGTTGCTCAGGATGTGAATTTTACGTTGTAGGGTAAACTTGACAAGTATGGATCAGAATCCACAGAAATCATGTTCAGTGTACGTCAAAAAGAGGCTCAGTAGTTTCGGCGGGGTTCATGGGGTGCCAAAACAAAAAGCTGCGCATTTGCCTATTTTAGGTAAGGATTGGTCGGGGCTGGAGTGTGAAGCCCTGATCTCGTTTGCAAATGGAAAGGGACCACAGCTGGCATTCCTCAAGCTGTTCCTTTCGTTTCTCCGGCCTTTTGTTAGGAAAACACCAGGAACCCAAGACCAAAAATGAATCCCAACGAGCCCACTTTGGGTTTCCATTTTCCATTCGGGCCGTTTTGTTTTGTGGGTACCCCCCTTTTTGGCCTGTTTTTTGTTGTTGGTTGTCCCCCCCCCCTTTTTTTTCCGGGGGAACCCAATGGACAGCCACCCATTTCCGTGGAGTGCCAGCCTTCAAAAACGACCACGGCGGCTCCGAGAGGTGGACCTCTGCAACGGGGACATCCTCACCATGGAGGCCTCAGATGAGAGACATGGGTCCCATGGGTCCCATGGGTGTCCGATGTTTGGTGGGCTTTGGGAAAATTATTGATGGCGATTCCTGACCTTCCTATTTTTGGTGGTTTGGGTAGAAACTTGCTGGCGATTCCTGGTTGACCTTAGCAGGTAACCCCCTAGAGGTGGTTTTACGACTCTAGGTTTGCATAGTCTCCCCAGGTTGCCTGTAAGGTAGCTGGAAGCACTGGGCTACGCAAGGAATTGGTTTGCTTCGTGAATTTTCCAATAGTGATGGAGCTGCAGATTGTCCATTCTGACTGATGCGGGGATGCAGGGAGACTCCAGAAGTCAGCCCTTGCCTGACTCCAGAATCGAAGAACATAACCATCCCGTTTTCTTTTCCCTGATTTCCGCTGGTGCTTTGTTCTTTGTTGTGATGGGGTTCCGATTCAAAGCAAGCCGACAAGCAAAGTGTGGCCTTCTTCCCACAGGGCAAGTGAGATGTTCCGCGTAGGTAATGGCAGGAGTTGTTTTCTGCTAGCTTGCAGAGGAAAAGCTCGGAGCTTGTTGGTTTGTGTGTGTGTGTGCGTTTGTAGGTGCGCGAGCGCCGTCCCGATTAGCGGGAAGATTTGTATTGCTCCTAAATGGTTTCTACTAACCCCCCCACTGCTCTCAAAAGATGCAAAACGTGTATTTGCCTCATGGTGGCATAGTGCATGTTTATCCCAATTAAACCCTTGAGTCCAATCCCGGTGCTATCCCGGTGCTGTGGTGGTCGGGGGGGGAGGGGTGGAGAATGCTGGACCCTTTTTTGGAGCTAGGGACGTGGGACAGGGCTTCAACCTGGATCAAGAAATTGCTTGTCAAGAGTGAACTGGCCACATGGGTGTAGGCCGGAAGGAGTGCATCAAGAATCCCAAAGCTTGAACGTCAAAAACGAACAAGGAAAGAGCGAAGCAAAGAACAAACGAAAGAAAAAAAGAAACACAAAAAACATAAAGAAATACATAGAAAACGAAAGAAACACAGTTCAGGATTCCAAGAAATATATCTGTGAACAGCGGGGGACAACGTGGGAGTTATTTCTTCACCCTGCCATCAACATGTACATTGCCATGGCGGCAACCCAACTAGCCACCAAGACTGATCTGCTAATGCGTGAACCACCGTGTTAGACGGACGACTCATGAGATCTGTGCGACAAATGTAGCAAGTGAAGCAATGCAATAATCTAGCATTGCCCCCCCATGATTTATCATTTTGTGGATTTCGGACTCTGTGTGTCACGTTGGTGAATTCTTCTACTTTGCGCAGATGCCTATATACTGTATAGTGGTGTGTGTTTCTTTTGAGGGTACCCCGGTTCCCCTTTCTGGTCTTGAATGCCCTTGTTTGGATACAACCCACATCAGCCTTCTAGGCACTGGCACGCAGTTCACATGCCTTCTCCGCCGGGACGGGACTGTCTGACGGCTCCCCGACCTTTTCCCCTTGCATGCTGCGACAACCTCAAGTTCGCAAAGACTGCCAAAGACCCAGCGTGGCCGCTGCGAATGATGCGGACGTCGAAGGAAACGGGTCCAGAGCCGGCAAGTGGCGCCTCTGAGCTTGCGCAAGCTGCAGCATCTCGCAGCGAGGTCGCAGTGAAGGACACGCAGCGGGCCATCAGCGTTCGACCTCTGCAGCTCAGTCGCGCACCCCAGTGGAAGACTAGGTTGGCATGAGCCTTTTGTGGTGTTGCCGGGTTGAGCAGGGTAGGGCTCTGGTTTGGCTAACAGCTTCTCTTGAGTCGCTTTGTGAACTGTAGCAGCACAGGTTGGATTCGACCTCTTTGATTGCTAGTGTATCTCGACCTGGCAGGCCATTAATAAGCTGGTACTGGTGAACAGCTTGCAACAGACAATATTCCTACCGTAGGTGTCCTTTTCAGGTTCGGTCGGTTAGAAATATACGGGGTCCACTGTTTCAGATGAGTTTTATTACCCATGTACCAGGGAAATCGATCTATTTCTATCCAAAAGGGTCACCCATGAGTGCGTAACCCAAGAGGAAAACCACCATTTCTTTTATGGGGGGGTGGGGGGGGGTCCATACATTCCTACTTCAGCCATTCGCCAGTCTAAGACCAAACTCACTACCCCCAAAACACTACCCCCAAAAGCCCACATTTTGTGCTCCAGCGGACCCTTCAAACTGCTTGATGTTTGAAATGATTTGCCTGCAGCTGCGTGGCCCCTAGAATGGCGAGTCCCTACCAGCACAGTTCTTCAGAATGGCTTAGCCTGGTGCCCGTCTACCTCGTGGCTAAAAGTGGTGAACTTTTGTGGTCGATTGTCCCGGTATTCGAAAAGCGCTGTTGCCACCCACACCGACTCCGGAACTCCCGCACTATCCCCGCGCTACCGCCCCCAACTACCCCCAAACTGGGGGTAGTGGTGTGATTCATCTTTTTCACGCGAATACCAGGTGACGTGTGACTACCCCCAAATCGCCCAGTCAAATCCACAACCCCCAACCGCGCGTTTGTGGACTCACTACCCCCAAAACCGAGGATGTGGCGGTCCCTCCAACGCGACATGATCAAAGCAGCAAACCAAACTGGCTGCCAAGAAATCAAAGCTTTGATGTTCACCTTAAACAAAGATACCGGCGCAAACCAAGCGTTGATGTTCACAAGTTTCAACGTCAAACTGATAGCAGCGAACCCGGATGAAACACATGCCGCAGCTCCAGAATTACCTGGTTTCTGCAGCAGCCAAATATGCACAAATTGAGGCGCCCTCGTATAACCCTTATATAACCCTTTCCTAACCTTTATATACCCTGTATATATCCATTGGCTTCTGGGGGTAGTGGTTTGGGGGTAGTCAATGTAGTCTTAGAGCCAGGGGCTGTGCCAAAAGCATTGCGTGCACTTCGTCCCTTGCGATGTCCGCAACGTCGCAGCGGAAGCCCATCGTGCGAGCCTGAGAGAGCGAGGTTTGATGGGGGTGTGCGTGGGTGTTTCTGAGGGTGCCCTTTTGGGGTGGTTTGAAGAGAAACCAACAGGGAAAAGCCATGATTTGTGGGGTCCCCCTAGTTTGATACATACCCAAATAGTTGCCCAGCCTCCCGCAAGCAAGCATGGCTGTCTGCCTGTCTATAAAAGAAGGACGGGCATGACTCATGACCTTAGTGCTTGTGGCAAAACAGGCGTCCACGTAACACAGCACTAGCGCCAAGGGCAAGCCTCTTCTACCAGCAGCCTGCCAACAACATTCAGGCGGCATCATAAACACGGACATCAACGTCATTCCATGAGTCTCGGAGTGATCAGTGTTTTAAGAAGCAGCTGCAACGTGGATCCTGCTCCTTCTTTTTGCATGCTGGAATCTGAGCTTGGGACCATACATCTTTGTCCTTGACTAAAATGATTGAAATGGTCCACCCAACCGTTTGACAAAATGAAGAACACAGAAAGTCGCAGAATCCCAGGTTCATGGAAGTGGACGAAGAAAGAACTTACATCCTACCAGCCCCCCTCCCCAACCACTGCTTTTTGGTGACTTGGGATTTCGGACATGATTAACAGAACCGAACAGTTGGGTGTGTGTGTGTGTGTTTAACCACCTGAGATTTAGACCCCATACTAATCAACCCCAGTTTGTTAATAGGGGGGGCGTTCCCCTCCAAAAGTGGTCTTGATTCCCCACATTTCACCCAGGGACACCCCCGGAGTTGAATGAACTGGATAAATATGGGGTCAACAGTACTGCTTTAGGTGTTTTGGGGTTTTCTTCAAATTACTGGGGCTGATGAATATGGTTTCAACAGCAGCGCTTGCGGTGCTTTGGGGTTTTCTGCAAATTTCTGGGTTCAGGGTGCTGATTGGTCTCAGGTTCAACGTTGACCAGTGCAGCTTTTTCTGATCGCCTCGGCTTGAGGTGCTCGGATCAACGTCACCTGGCGATGGACCCCGCGTGCGCGCGCGCGTCGCATCGCCGAGGTTCATGGGTGGCTCTTCTTTTTCGAGTTGGTACCTGTTTTGTTCTTTGTGGTTTTAAGGGGAAGCCTAAAAGGAAACCAGCTACTTTTGGAGGTCCTCTAACAAAAACACACACACACACACACGCACACACACACACACACACACACACACACACACACACACACACACACACACACAAACACACACACACACACACGTAATAGACCAAGGGGAGCCATGGAAAGCGTTTTGTTCTTGAAGCAGGTCGCTGCCATAGCCCAGTCATGTCAGGAGAAGGTCGGTGAGAATGCCTTACAGCACCTTCTGGCTGAATTGCGGCAGATTACATGGGATTTGTGGATAAGGTCTCCTCAACATGTAGTTGGTGCCGACAACTAAAGCACATGCCACGCATGGAGTTGACTGCCACTGGTGTATGTGTGTTCTGTGTGTGTGTGTGTGTGCGTGTGTTTGTTTGGAGGCTGGGTACCCTTTGCCCCTTGGCTTAAAAGGATACGAAAAGGACGACCACCAGTTTGGGATTCGATATTCACTGGAGGCCAACCTTCTTTCAAAGGCAGTGTTTCGACGTTGTTTGCTTTGCAAAGACTAGTGCATCCATGAATGCTTTCCATGGTCAACCTGATCTTTTGAGGAAGGGGATCGTGTTTGAGCCCGGGATCGCCGCGCACATCCTTTTCAGTCCAGGGGGACACGATCCATTTGGGCTACCCGCTTTGATGCATCCGGATCCTTTCTTCCGAAGGTGGGGGTTGAGCAGAAGTTGGTCCGGTACACATGCGATGACCAACAGGGAAAACTGCCAAGATTTGACCTTCCCACTAAATGGGGAAAGCTACCTGTGGTCACTTGGGGGCCCTATAGACGGAATTTTGATCCACCCCCATGTGGCGCTGTGCAGGGATTCTTTGGGCATGTCCCCAGCGGGCAAAGGTCAAGATACGTTCATGCGACTGCCAGACGCTCCCTGCATGGCCTGTCGCTCTTCGGATTTTCAGTATCCACGAGCTTTCCCCGGCAGGATTCACCGGCAAAAGGGAGTCTTGAAAGAGAACCGACGTGAAACGATCATGCCGTTTCATGTGGAGTTCCTGGTGTTCGAAACACGATCACGCCCTGCAGGATCCGGGACCACAAGCAGCGGTGCTAGAGTCTCAGTTGGACAAATCTGGCGGGTAGGCAATGACCGAAATCAGTTGCATACAGCTGTTGGGCAAGAAAAAAACACACCGGAACCCCGCAATATGGGGAACCCCACTGAGTGGTTTTCAAGTGGCTTTCCCTCTGATTCAATCCCAAAAGGAGCTTCCCAAAAAGCGGCCGGCACACCCATGTTGCTGCCTACTGGCTAGCTCACGGGGTAGAACGAGCTGTCCATGAAGGATCCCGTAAATTCGAGCATCCTTGTTTACGCCTCGGGACTCTTGGCAAAATTTGCCGCCCGGATTCATCACCTGACCAAAAGTGAACCCGGAGAATCATAGGTTGATTAGCCCGCCCCAGTGAGGTATGTTCGAATTTATTAATGTTGACTTCGGGTTAATCCAGAGGACCCTACTTGTTGCAGAGGACACCCTAATATAAATAGCTAAAGAGAACCAGCCCTGCTTAGTACGGCCGAAGTTAGCATCACTGGTGGATTTTCGGGTTCAACCCAAGCATTTGTTTTTGGAGACCTATCCCTCGCGCTGTTGGGTTGTTCGTATGATGGGACTTTGTCAGACAATCGAACAAAGAGGGGGTTTATAGATCATGGGCGATTGAACCATTTGGGTTGCATTAAAGGGAGTTGGCTTTTGCTAGGGTGATGCCTAAAAATCGGCATGTGATTTTACTGACTCGCGAATCCGCATTTGTTCCTTGGATGTTCCCGGTGTGCTCCTCTTTGGCAATATGCAGAAGCCATTCTTAAGATCGGAGGTCTATTTGGGACGTGCCTGATCAGTTTTGCCGACGTTTAGTACGTCGGAGGGTCTGCGCCACCCCAGTTCCCGTTAAAACACTCCCGTACGGCGGTGCACAGGCTTGTTCCAGGAAGACCGTCCTCAGGGGGGTCTCAACCATGTTTGTTGGGGGGTAGTTTTGACACCGGATGAATCGACCCTGGAAGCTTGCGACAAGTGAAGGACCTCAAAAGGGTATGCTAGCTGGTGGTTCGGAGCCGTTGCAGGGACTATCCAAATTTGCATCTTGAAGAGGGAGTCTTTCGGAGCTAGGAGTTGGGGATATGGAAGTGGTACATGAGTCCTGGCTCCCAGAAATGGTTTGAGGCTGGTTGAACCAGTGGGCCCCTGGAATCTACGCCCAATCGAAGCGCTTCGCTTGGCGCGAGGCCCAAAACGTCTGGAAAACAGCGCAGAGTTCTTTTTCGAGACCCATGGCCACTGCCCCAGCGCTTCGCCCAGCGAGCCGAATGCATCGGGGTGGTCACCGCTGGGTTGGAAGTTGATACCCTCCGTGCCAAGCAAAGAACAAGAAGCACCCCCCATGTGGCTGTCCTCCTTGGTGTCCGATGAGAAGGCAACAACCCCAAGATACCTTCCCCCCAACCATGTGGGGGGTATACTGTTGTTGTTCAAAAATAAGGCTCCTTTTTCGGATTCCCCCATTGTGGTGCCACCAACCTCAGGACGAATGTGCCAGGGTAGTTTCCTGGCCGTCCCCTTGCCGTTTTGGTTCCCCTTAAGGAGGCTCCCCTTAAGGAGGGGCTACACTCATAGAGGGCTCTCTTCATTTTCCCGGAATGGTTTGAGTCAAAGTTGGCAACTGGTTCATGCCTGATTTATCCCTTTTGGCGACTATAGGTATGCTTGTGACATTATGTTGATTTCTATGGCCCCAGGATTCTCGCTACAACCATGCATCTCCTACCTCAATTGAGGTGTCCAGCATTTACGGCACTGGTAGCTGGAATTCGTGGCGTGGATGTTAGGCCGGTCATCAGGCTTTCAATCAGGATCAGAAGTCTCTGGTTTACCTTTTGGTTTAATCATCTGAACATGACTCAGGTCGCTTCACAGCTTGGAGGATTTTTGAAGCTGCGTCTCAGACAACTCCCAATTTACGGGGGGTGCCATTACATTGGTTAAGGATGTTTTCCCCCTGGGATTGGGAAACCCGCAAACCCTAACCCAACCGAAATCCACTCTAAACATCTTAGATCGCAGTACACCTGCCGAAATCCTCGCTAAACCCACCCTACCAACCCACACTCTCTGAGCCCACCCTACACCAATCCAAAAACAACCCTGAACCCACCCTAAACCACCCAACGCACCCTAAACCCACCTTACCCTAGACCTTACTACCAAATATTAGGATCTTAGCCCCAAACCCACCCTAAACCTATGCTAAACCATCCTAACCCCTAAACCTACCCTGCACCTACGCCAAGCTTAGGCAACGATGGCCTTCTTTCTCTGACGATCTCTCTAGTTCTTGGAGTAGGTAACTTCCGAATGCCATAACCCACAGCCTGACAGCTCTCTTTTCAACTTCACCCGCGATAGGATAGTCACTGGACGTTCAGAGTTTAGAGGCAAGCCAGGAGGATGACCACCTATGGATCCAGCGCCGTCTGCGCCCGAGAGACCGACTTTGGCGAAGAAAGCGATCGATCGCTGGAAACCGGCCACAGTGAAGCAATTTTTCCCAACCTGCTTCCCCACGGCTTCATGTCATGAAGGGCGCGCAATTTTCGACCTTGAGCCGCGCCCACATGGTTGGATCCTTCGTCTTTGACTGTGGATAGAAAAGGACAGCAATGCCACACGCCAGCGCAAGTCTGCAGATCTCTGCCTTTAGACCCCTGAAAGACATCTCCGTTTCAATGCCTGGTGGGGCCAAAATCTCATGGTGTCCAAGCCAGGGCATGACCTGCGCAGACTTCGCCGGGGCTCAAGGGTAGTTCGTGTTGGGGTCTGGCGCCTGGGGGTCTGGAAGTAAATGGTTGCTTTCGCGGGGCCCGCGTCGGCGACCGTCGGATCAATCTTGCGGGGGAGCTTCAACAAAACATGCAAAACTTTTTTGTCGCCGCAGGAGAAAGAGCCGACGCGCAAGCGGAAGCTCACGGACGAGGAGAAGGCGGCTCGCAGTGAAGCGCGTGAAGCCGTCAAAGCCGCAAAGTCGGCTTGGCGGAGAAGGGGCACTGGCGGGCGGCCAAGGCCAACAAGCTGCCAACCCGGGGCCTTGCTGCGCGCGGGGCACAAAGACGGCCCTTGTCCAGGGTCGCGTGGGAGGTGGAAGGCCTCGAGGTCACCGAGGTGCTGACTCCAGCTCTTGGGTTGTGTCAGGTCGAGATCTTGCGGGGCTTTCAAGTCTGCGAGTGAGATGACTGTGAGAGACACCCCTGCGAGGTCGACCCCTGAAGCTTCTTCTCCTTGAGCCTTGCGAGCGCCGCAGCGTCTGGCGTCTGGTTCCGCGAGCCGTGATGAGAGCCACTCTGTCGAGGCAGCCCGCCACCTGCTACTACTGGCACGACGGCGAGTGGCGCAGGGAGTCGGGTGGGCGGCTGTGGAAGCAGGCGTCGGCGCGACACTTCCTTTTTTGAAACAAGCCAACCTTCGTCCGTTGAAGCAATCTGAACCACCCACAATCCATCCCAACCCTGCCTTACACCCACACTACACCCACCCTAAACGCACCCTAAACCACCCTGATGAGTGCAACTTGAGCCCACGTCAGAGCCACCATGAACCCACTCTAAACACCCCAAACCACCTAAACCCACTCCTGACAACTCTAAAAATGGACAAAGAAAAATCTCACAAACGTTGGAAAAATGAAGCAGCACATTTCAACAACACATTTCAAGAGGTTCACCGCGGCCTGCGCGAAACCTCTCCGTTGCCACCTGGGCCGGGGGCTGAGTTGCAACATCATCTGGTGACGGTGGTGTAGTTCCTTTTCTTTCGGAATCGGAGCTCCAAGTTTTGTTGGTTGGCTTCATTTAAAGCCACCAGCGCAGGCGAGCTGCCCTCCCAAAAACGACACAGGGTGTGTGTGTGTGTGATCTGTTTTGATGCAATTCAAGGAACCTTGAAAGTATAATTAACTCCCTCTCCAATCAAGACTGCGTTTACTTTCCCCTCAAACTTCCCTGGCTAATGGGGAAATCACCCACTTTCTTGGGGGGCACTAATCCAGTTTGTGAGGGTAGCTTGAGGGTCCAAGTCCGATCACACACTGTGATTTGCTTACCATCGGATCTTTCCAACTGTTCAAGTTTTCCCGTCAGGAGCAGCTTTACGCCACGGCCAAAGCCCAGGTGGAGTTTGTGGGAGAAGTCCCAACTACGAATCGATGCCCCCACCCTTTCCATTTTTTACATTGTATCAAGTAGCTTCTTTCCGAGTCTTCACTTGAACAACTTCTGATTCATGGAGGACCACACTAATCCGAGGAGGCCCCTGATGCAAATCTATATCAGCCCCATAAGCGAGAGCTGCCCCTGATGAACATGATCCTGCGGAGTAATCTGGCTGAACCTTACCCTCTGACAGCGGCAGAACCGTTCACACCGCAATCATGCCATGGTCATAGCACCCACATATTGGAGCTCAGTGGGCATGGTCATGAAGCCTTTAGTAGGGCGTCTGGATTATTCTTGTAAAATTACGTAGCCGTGTGTCACAACAAGAGGCCAAACCTGGTAAGCACAGCCACTTGAAGGGGAACATGATGTTCAACTGATTGAACCATGGTGTTTTAAACATGTTCAAACGACAGGTTGGTCATTGCTTGGTGCTGAAGCACGTCGAACTTTTGCAGGAAGCCAGTTGGTTTTCTACCAACAGCTGGACTTTCATTTTGTGTTCCTTGGGTGTTTCGTAGCAGAAATGCGCCAATCGCGTGTTGTGTAAGTAACAATGGAAGGCGCAGGCACATTTTACTTCTGGCTCTCCTTCGGTCCGCGCAATTGACGCAACGCCAGGACATTGCATTGAATAGAGCGTGATGTGTTCTCTCGTTACTCCCCTGCAACCTAGCACGAAACCAAAAGCAGGGGTTCGTCAAAGGGAGCCTTCTCCAAACATTTTCCCCAAGGTTTCGTGCGAGTTAGTTTGCACGATGGTGGCGACAACAGAAGGAACAACCCCACAAAACCCAGTGGCAAGCAATAGGGGCGTTTCTCAAAATACGGGGGCCACTTGTGGTTTCTTTTACACACCAGACGGAATAGGGAAGTTTCTGAAAATGGTGGACCCCCTGTTGGTAGTTGGAGAGAAGCCAACAGGAGACCAACTGTGTTGGGCACCAAACCAAACAGCACCTTTGTGGGCGTGTCCTCTTCTGAGGATACCTTATTTGTGGCTTTCAAGGGAATCCAAGAGGAAAATCTATGTGGGGCTCCAAATCCTAACAGAACCATACCCACATAATCCTCGATGGTGGTAATTCATCCCGTAGCCTCCAGATCCCCAAGTCGGAAGAGAGCCACACGCTCATTCTGTTCTGATCATATTGACCTAGTGTGGTTTGACCTGGTTTCCTTGGTGGTGCGATACGTAGGGAATGAAGGAATGAACTTGGGGATCAGTTGGATGTTTTTTTGCGGGGTCATTCCATTTCTCACTCCCTGCCTATCGCACCGGCAAGTTCTGGGGTTGGGATTAGGTACCTGGAGTCTGCATGACCCTTAAACAAAAAATGGTGTCACTACCCAAAATCATGGGGTCATGGACCCATGTTTAAAGGGTCAGAAGGACACTCCAGGTGGGCAGGTCACCCATGTCCGTCACTGGACCGGGCGAATCGGACGTTGAGGCAGGACAGCGCGCCCTGGCCTGGCGGACCTGTGACGAGTGCGCCAGGCGCTGAGAAAGGCGATGGGAGCCGATGCGAGCGGCGGGGGGCGAGTTGCGAACAGCCAGACGGATGGCCGACCGTTTTGATGGTTTCGCACTTGGTGTCCAATACAAGCGTCATTCTTGGTTGTTCCATCGTGTTCAATCAGAAAAGGGAACCCTGGAAACCACAGACTGATCCAACCATGCCAAGAGTGATTTCTGTTTGCTGGTTGAGAGAGAAAATGGCCAAAGGGCCAGGAACAAGGCCGTCCAGTTGTTTACTGCGGTCGCCGGTTGCGATGGGTTCACGTGTTTTCGGGAAGTCGGAACCCCAGGTTCCCTTTCCCGGTGCCAAAGAGTCCATCAGTCTTAGCCAGCCACATTTGCAAGGTGCAGGCCGCTTTGATGTCTTGCCCTTTCTTGCGAGATTACCTGCAAGGCCGTGAACATTTTACCAGGCCTTATTTGTACACCAGGCTTGCCAAACCTTATTCCCGCATGGCTGGCACCTGGAACCACTCGATCTAGGGCCTGAATGAGGGGCCCGCCCTGGGCCGGGCCGGAGCAACTCCGCGCACACAAGAGGTGCACTTTTTGGCAACACTATTTTGAGTCGCAAAACACAATTTGGACTTTGGTGGTCGATCGACTCCCAAAGTGAGTTTTCAAAATGACGCGGTCAGGTCAACGTTTTGGTAACATTGACGAAATGTTATACGTTTGTCCGTGTCTATACAGGTACAATCCGTGTCTAGAAAAGTACAAAGGTTTAGACGGTTTAGAGCCTAGGTTTGCTCGGTTGTCAGTGGCACCCTTTTTCATCATTTGTTTTAGTGACTGCCCCAAAAAAGGGTTCCCCAAAAAGGGTTCCCTTTTAGCTGTCTGGCCCAAACCCATTCAGCTCAGGGAGTGGCGCACCCAGGGCCCTGCTAGGCTGCTCCCAGCCGGTTGGGCGTCAACAAAGCCGGGTACTCATCCCTGGCAGCCCCGTCTGTGCCTTGCGCAGCCCCCTTGGCTGTGGTCCGTTGGTCTTGCGTTGCTTGGCGTTGGTTGCCTTCCCTGTGGCCTCCTTGTTTGCCATGCTGTCGCGTGACCCCTCTGTCCTGCGGGTTCTGGGGTCTTTGCCTTCTGAGGCCCTCGGTGCCCTGGATGCTCTTCTCTCTGAGTGTCCTTTCTTCCAGGACACTGACCCTTTGGCATGGAGGGGTGCTGCCAATGTGCACTTTCGGGTCGAAGCCATGACTGCCCCGTCTCTCTGGCGTTGTGCTCTGTTCTCAACGGGGCTCCCACCCGGCCTCACACCGGGCCCAGGTTGGAGCCTTCTTCAGGCACTGCCCCTGTCGGGGCGGTGCTCTTCTCAGCAGTGGTGCAGCGGGCCCTGGCCCTTGCGTGTGGTGCTGCCTGTGGGGAGCCTGTTCTCCGTGTCACAGCCCGACCGGGCTCTTTTACCGGTGGTGGGGCGGTAAGCCCCACTCACCAGCGCGGCCGACCGAGGATGCGCCACGAGCCAAAAGGGTTCCCTTTTTCTTCTGGAGGGTCACTGAACACCTGAGTTTGGGGTCGACTGTTGACCAACATGACACACATGTTGCGCATGAGCGCCTATGTTTGGCAACTCCCCCATGTAAGGCTGAGCGGGCAACTTGTACCGACTCACACCTTGGGCGTTGGTTTGCAATCGACCGATTTCAGCGGACCTATCATCTAGGTAAAAACCTGACTTCGGTGCATTTCTTTGTTTCACACTATACCCGGAGTCTCCTTCTGACCCTTAAAAAGTGGTTGGTCATTTTCCAAAACAAAGGGCTCATGCACCCATGGGGTGTTGAGGGTCAGAGGGGGAACCACCACAGAATTCATCTTCCAAATTGCTAGTGCTTAAGCTAATCATGCCTTGAGGGACAGCCTGTTCACCTCGAGTCTAGCTTCTTAAAGGGCCAGGTTTACTGCCTTCTCTTTTCGGTTCAGTTGCCCTAAGCCCAACACAATGGGCTCATGGACCCATGTTTCAAGGGTCTCAGTTGTTCAGTGGCACCCTTTTTCCCCTTTTTTTCTGGTGGCTGCTCCACTAAACACGGGTCTTTTCCAAAAAGGGGGTCCCTTTTTTTTCCAGGGTCACTGACCAACTGCGGGGTGGATTTTTGTTTTTTTCAGTGTCAGAGGGGGGGAATTTCGGGTATTGGCCGAGGACCACGACGCCTGGCGGGGCGGCCGGAACTGCGTGCGCCACCAGCCCGGGCCTCAAGCCTCAAGCGCGCTGGGCCGTGGGCGGGGTTCCAGCACAGCCCCAGCGGCTTGTTGGAGACCTTGTTGGGGCATTTTAGTTGGCGACGACACCTTAAGGGCATTTTGGCGACAAAGCCGTTGGACATACCAAGAGGATGTTTTGGTTGGGGACGAAGCAGTTGGGGGGTGCCGGTTTAGCACCAGTTCGGGCCTCTTTCTTTTCTGTTTGCCTGTTTCCCCCATTTTTTGCTGGGTCAACGACTGCAAGAAAAGGGGGCTTTGTTGGGGGGTCCGAGTTTTTCAGTTGTTTTGGGTCCACGTCTCATTTTCGGTCTGTGAATTGCACTAATTTACCCAGGACATCAGGTGGTAGGTTGCTACTTGCGATATCCACCGGAAATTCCGCACGGGCATGGGCCATGGGAATCCCAATTTGGTATCACAAGATATCTAGGTTTATTTGTCCGCAGCTATGTTCCAGGCCTGTTGCTATGAGCAACCCAAGAAGATACATTGGATGGTCTGTGGCATGCACATTGGGCCTGCTTGAACAGGTTCAGGTCGCGGTTGGGAAAACCACCAGTCACCAGCCCCTGATCCACCTTTCGAGGGAAACCAAAAGCCGGTCTCCCCCCGTGCGAATTCGCATGGAAACCCCAAGAAACAGTGTCTAGTAGAGCAGTCGCCCTTGCTGGGAAACCACGGCCTAAGCAGTGGTTTGAACTCTTTCTGGGCCTTTTAGTTTCTGGGCCCTAGACAAGCTGCTCAGGCTGGTTGGACATGTTGGTTCGCCCTAAAACGTTGAGGCTAGGGGCACAGGCACCTCACCGACCCGAGGAAGCAGTGGCTTTGCCGCCTCTGCTTCGAGCACATGCTCTCTGGCGCGGGGCGCTCAAATTGATGCAGCTCGGGAGCTCCTGAGTCCTGCATTCCCAGAGGCCGCTTCTGGGGGGTGAAAAGTGGTCCAAGTTATTATCAGAGGGTACTTGGACCCTCTGGGATTTTGAGCACGGGAGAAACTCGGGGTGTGGGTAACAAACCAACCCCAGGGTTTGGAGCCCATATGGGTCAGAATTAGATCACCGGGAGACCGCAGCTTTGAGTCCATGTTTCCATGCAGGGTTCCATTTTGGGTGCCATGAGGACCGGATGCCTTCCTTTACTCTGAATCTGTCCAGTGGGAGTTTGCTACAGGCCCCGCCGCAACTGCGATTGCATGCGCGGGAAAGAGGCCCCAGGCAGGCGGGGGTGGCAGCGCGTGGATGCCGCGGATCTGGGGGCAATAGGTTCCGATGTGTGCTTTGTTTGCCGCAAATTGTAGTTTTGTAGGGGTTCATTCCTTTTCCATTGTGTTCAACCATCGTTCTTTCCAAACTCCGGCCGTTTTCCCTGGGTTTCCGGACGTTTTCTAGAAAGATTCAAATCCCTGGAAAGAATGGGGAAGGTACCCCAAGAAGTTTTCGTTTTGGGTTCCCTTTAAAACCTACCAAAAAAAGGTATGCTAAAAAAGGATTGGTTCCGTGAAACTAGATGTTTCGAGGACGGATAACGATCCTTCAGAAGTCAGACGCCCTTCCAAACCGCGGAGGTCCAGTTGCAAGTGAGGTGCAGTTCTCATGTCACTTTCGGACACTTTCCGTCCTGCTGAATCCTTAAAGTGGCACCTGAAACATCCATCGTTGTGTGTGGATTCCCCAGCATCCGGAGCAGGGGGCTCTTCTTGCCACCTTCGGTGGAAAAAGTGATTGACCCCCTTGTAGTGAAGCCTTCCTTGTTGAGGGGGCCGCCAAGTTTCTCACAAAAGGTGGCAACAAAATGACCCCCTGAAACCGGGGCCCCTGAAACCGGCAGGGGCCCATGTGAGTTTTTTAGCGAGGGCAGCCGCTCGACTGGAGGCGGCCGGGGCAGAGAGTCGTCGAAGCGCGCGCGGCGGCGGAGGCAGAGGCGGAGGCGCGCGGGGGTTGACTTGAAACCAGCTGCGCAATTCGAGGGGAAGCCACATACCCAGAACATATTCTTCAAATACTTCCCAAATGCCCACCAAACACTCACCAGGGAAGTTTGCCAAAATCAGCTTGAGCATCCTTTAGATTTCCTGCAGCTATCTCCTTGAGGCTGACCTCCCGGGTGCCTTGCTCTCGCTTGTTGGCTTAGAGCACTCCACTCCTCAGACTTGGGCCCTGAGGTTTCCTCGTGTTCCAGTTTCACTTAGGGCTTCGTGCTCGTGCTTCGCTCGGCAAGGCCGGCGCACTGCAGAGCTTCCCGCTGAACACACTGACAGGAACCCATGCAATCCTAGGTCCCCCAGTAATGCCCTTTTACCAACTTTTTCCAGGGGAGGGTTCCCCTACTAAAATAGACTACAGAAAAAAGGGCACCCTGTTTCCAAGCTCTCTACTGGAGGACCTAGTATACTTCCATTTTGTTCAAGAACCTGTTTTTCTTATTTTTCCCTGCTGGTTTTGCAAGGAATCTATCACTAGTGGACGTAGGTCTTTTTTTTTCCTGCGGACCTGAGCAAATACGGTAGGTATTGGCAAAGAAATGACATGTATTCCACCCAAGTTTCAAGGGGGGGGGTTCAGCTAGGTTACATACCATACAAGCCTGTAAGCCAGTACGCGTTGCTTATATAAGTGGGACACAACCTTCATATGGGGGCTTCCTTTTGTTTTTTCCGGACCCCCCCCCCCCCCAAGGAAAAAGGAGAGACTAAAAACAACGACACACACAAAGGAAAACCCACAAAACCCACAAACACAACAATGACTGGTTTTCCCCCACAAAGGGGTAGCCTCATACCTCCCACACCTCTACCTGAAAACCTTTTCTCCCCTTCGAGGCGAATCCTGGGCTTCCGGTGTGGCCGAGCACTCAGCGAGGAGAGCACGCCACACCCAGAGGGTTTCTTCATTGACGCGAGGGGCGTTTTCCAAAGTGTCCAAGGTGTTTGTATTCCCCGGGCAAGCCAATCATGTTTTTTTCTTCTTCTTTTTTCTTTTTCTTTTTTTCTCCGATTTCCCAGCCCACTTCAAAAAGGCGAGCAAAGGTATAGCAATTTGGCCGCCATCCAAAACTACCTAGCCACGTATTATGGCATCTTGCAGGGACGAACCATGTATCTAACAACTCTTCAACTTTTTGGTTTCGACCCTGCACCTGATCGCTTTGCGGCTTCTCACGAGCCATCCAGGCGGTGCTACTGAGGGAGCTCTACTTGTTCAAAGCGAGAGTGGGTCCTTTGGGATTGGTTTTGATCGGAACCCATCAGCAGGTGAAAAACGCCTACCTGGAGTCTCCATGACCCTTCAAAGATGGGTTCATGACCCCGTTATTTGGGTAATGACCAACCATTTTGAAAGGGTCAGAAGGAGACTCCAGGTAGCATGGACACCTTTAGACGCGTGGATTTGTTGACTCATGTCTGCCGACTCGCCGGCGTTTGCAGAGGATGGATGACCTGTTGATTGGTGACGGTTTTATTTATATACTGCCCACGGTTTGCAAGCTGCTTCTGGTGAGCAGGCAACCAGTACGCGATGAGATGGTTTTGAGAGCCACTCAAAGGACACCAATCATTCGAAGGGGCGCCCCCACCTTAGCAATATAGCAATAAACCATATGTGTCCATGTTTCCTGCAAACAGTGGTCTTTCCTTTCGGGGAGAAAAAACAAAATCCCCCAGACCCAGTCGGTCGCCTTCAGCCTGCTCCCTCCATCCAAACGAGGCTTCCCCGCAAAAGATTGGACAGGCAATACCCTCCCTCACATGGAAGCTCCCAGGACCCTTTCGGAAGACTTGAGTCCATTTACATTGGCCTTCTGGGAGCTTCCATGATAGTCTGAGGGAGTGGATGGTTGGTTATCTCCCGTTACCCTCCAATCATGGAAGCTGACGATTGGAGGGGTCTGGAAGACTACCCATTCCGGAGAGACCCCCTGTCCACTTCCATCAGTGTTGGAAAGAGGGTAGCTCGGGAAGTATGAGAAGGGGGGAGCTACGCGGATTGTCCATGCCTCAGTCTCGTGCAATCTCCTTGTGCTCGGAGCGCTTGAGGTTGGACGGCCGAGTTTCAGTCTTTCGCCTCAGGAAAGCAAGCCCAAGGGCTGGCCAGAAAGCAAGGGTGATTCTCAAAACATGCGCCCTCTCCCCCCCCCCCCGCGCCAAGAAAAACAAACATACACGCTTCCCTTCCCTTCCAACCATCCAGTTTGAGCAACCTCCACTTGTGCTCACACGCTGAACCTCGTCGTGGGACACGCGCTGAGACGTGATCGCAGCCATGGCCCGTCCAAGAGTTGGGATTTGGCCCGGAGCCAAAAGTGGCTCCGGTGACCCTTTGAGCCCCCCAACACAGACCCCAAACGCAGCTTTCAAAGCCACGACCCGCAAAAGCGGCTCCCGGTTTTTTGACAAAGGCTTCCCTTTCAACCAACCTTTGGAAGGCAAAGAATGGCAAAGGTATCACTTCAAGCCAAGCTTTAGAAGGGTTTGTCCGCAAAGTAATGGTGCATCCTTCTTTTTGGAAAACCTGCAGACACCCAGTGAAACGCCTGGTTTTGGCAAAGAATGATGGTTGAAAAGAATGGAAAAGGAATCAACCCCTAGAATATTGCCCTTGTCTAAAAGAACCTTGCAAGCATGCGGGTCAAGTCTGGTGGGCAGGGGTTCCCGGTTTTCACCTTCAAAGTCCCAAGCCGACGGTCAAGCCCAGGCCGCACACCTTCCGGCCGCTCCGCAGGCTCTGTAAAAAGTGAAAACAGCGGAAAAAAACCACCCCCGCCATGGACACCTTTTCTGGGGGAGGGTTTCCTTTGACGCTACCACCTGGGGCAAGCCGATTCTTTTGCCCAAGTTACTGGGGACCCGGGTCTGAGGACCCGGGTGCCGATTGTGCGTTTTTGGGTTCGTGGAAATCCACTCGGGGCTCGGGTTTGTTGGTTGTAAATGAACAGTTATCCTCCGAGCCAATGGTTTTGCTCAGGTCCCTACAAAAAAGGAAAGCCGTCCTGCCGGCTTTGCAAGCAAAGTGGAGAAGGTTTCGACACCCTGCAGCTTCAGATTCATAAAATCAAAAGAAAGATCATTCCCCAAGTAGGGAACTCCTCACACGCCGACGTGGGTCCGATGTTTATTTGTAGGGGTACGTTAGGTAGTGCTCAATCTCAGGGAAACCAACTAGCAGCGACACAGGGGGCACCAGGGATACGAAGGATTCGCTCTAAATACAACCTGATGAAGTTTCATATGGGAAATGGCGCCAGGGGAATCCCCCCATATCCCCGCTCCCTCCGTATCCCCGTTTGTTTGTTTGTCCAACAATCAATGCTAATCCATGTCAGTTCTGTGGGAATGCTTCAACTGCGACAAAGTAGCAAAAGGAATTTGAATCATGGGTTTATTTGAGCATCACAGGGTTCATGTTTGTGTCTCTTCCATTGCGCACTTGCCGACAACCAGGGGCTGACTTCGACCATGGCGCTTGGGGTATGAGCCATCGGAAATGAAAGCACTGCTTTCAACGCTGCGAAACATTTTCATGCCCGATGTTTCTGATATGTTTGACTCGGCTGTGGACTGCGGATGGCAGAGTCGATTGGTTATTGATTCGACTGGTGAGCAGATCGAACAAGGTCCAGGGCATAGTGTGTTTTAAGCAAGCGATCCATGAAGTTTCAGTTTCCGTGACTGTTAGCGTGTTTGGATGCTGGGCGGTTTCTGCTGTTAGACTCACGATGCGGTGCGTGGTCAGTTTCACAGCGTTCAAACATATCTATATTCCTGCTGCTTCCATTGCTCGCTTGACAACTTTATCGACTG
This sequence comes from Effrenium voratum, assembly GCA_963377175.1. Classification (NCBI taxonomy): domain Eukaryota; class Dinophyceae; order Suessiales; family Symbiodiniaceae; genus Effrenium; species Effrenium voratum. The sequence continues at coordinate 1,939,410 of CAUJNA010000890.1, read as the reverse complement.
GATCGAGGATCCGCACGCTATGGTTGTGGAACCCAGAGAACGTGAAAAAAAACGTGCATGCGGCCGCAGGTGAGCCTTCCAATGCAGCCAATGCAGATGCAGGCGAACAGCTGATCTCGTTTTCTCACATCCGACAGACCGACCTGGTACGAGGTTCGGAGGTTTTCGGGGGTACCTGTTTGATTCGGTTGCAAGCGGAGCCTAGGCTTTCCAATCCAAACCCATCAGAGCCAGATGGGGGAAATGCTTCCAATTCCGCGTGCCTGGAAGATCTGCGATTGGAAGATTGGGGGGGGGGTTGTGATTGTGAACCCGATTTTCAAAGGGCAACACGACAGCCGTGGCATTTTTGAGGGTGCCCATGGTACGCTTGTTTCGTCGGCTTTAAAGACAAACCAAAAGGACACTCAGTTGTTCAGTGGCACCCGTTTTCCCTTTTTTTCGGTGGCTGCCCCACTAAAAATGGTCTTCCCCAAAAAGGGTTCCCTATTTTGTCCAGGGTCACTGAGCAACGGACAACTTGCCCATCTTGGGGTCCTCCTAAAAACGACACTCGCATTGGGAAGCTTCCAAGAAACGGCCTCTGGGTCCCTACAGGATGTGCTTTACCTTCAGCACGCAGATTGAGAGGTGTTTGGAGGAACGTGATCCTGGGAGTCCTTGTCAGGTTCCATCTTCATTTTTTAAGATGGTGCCCATTCCCCACACTACCTCCAAGGGAAGCATCAATCCGCTCTGCAAAGGGTACACGCCTTGATTTCCCTTTAAAGGTAGTGGTTTTGGGTGGGTGGAAACCACCTGAGATTGAGTACAGAAGGTAAGCGATCTGGGTGGATCTGACGCATGTTTTGTCATTTTGTGGGCTAAAAAAGATGGGGCAGTTCCAAGGGTCGTATCCGGGTATCCCAGGCCGTGTTTCTATCTTCATCTTTGAACAAATTCCCTTTCAGGTGGTTTCTGAAGGGACTGCCAATCCATTTTTGGCAATTCCCATTGAAGACAAATCCATATTCTGGGGGGCCCCCAAAACCATGATAAAAGAAAGTTGTTGAACACGCAAACCAGGCTTTTCACTTGTTTTTTTTTCATGGTTTCGGGGGCCCATGGTTCAACCACTTGATAATCCTCTAGAGAAGATGTGATAATTTAGCAGAAACCCGTTTGAGCATGTGGTGTGGCTTTTCAGCTCGCTAGTGACATTGAGAATACTCTTGACGTGGTTTCATAATATTGAAAATCATCGTGGGTCCCATTGTCATGATAGTGTTTGTTTTTGTTTTTTCTCGTTTTGAATGCTAACACGTTTATTGTCGAAGCTTTCACCATCAGCCTGTTTGTCAAACCCTTTTCCGTATCCCTAGTGGGCACCACCCATGGCAAGTGCGGCATATATCAGCCTGTTGGAGTCCGGTCTGTGGGGAAATTGTCGTTGTTAGCTGGTAGGTTTGGGTTCCTCACAAAGGGGTACACCCTCATTGACACTTAAACGGAGCAAAAATGAGCAGAGATTTGTTGATCTTGTATTTTGATCGCCTCATTTGGCGATTGGAAACGGTTGAGGTTTCCATGCAGCCGGCCAGTTAAACCCATCCTAACCCAGAGGGTCCAAGTAGATTTCAATAGCCATCCTCATGAGGTACTTGGACCCTCTGGGTAAGGGGTGTCACCCAGGAAAGTGAGTCAAATTCCCACGAGAAAAACCACCCCAAATCGTGCCGCCGGAGGAGCAGCTTTGCATGATGCAGCAGGATTGCACATGGGAGAGGGAGAGGTGTTGGCTGCGTTTCGTCTGGGCTTCGGAAACAGGGCCCTACTTAGCCTTTTTCTGGTTAAAATCTGTCGTTTTTCTGTTTTGTTTTTCTGTTTTCTGGGCTTTTCTTTGTTCTTCTCGTTTTTGTTTGTTTTCTGTTTTCTGGGTTTATGATGGTCTATGACCCAGCTTGTGAAGCCAAGGCTGTCAGGTCCAGCAAGTTGTTTGTGTTGCATACCCAGGTCCCAAATGGAACCCCATATGTACTGTTAACCCCGGATTAATAAACCCCTGGTTGATTAATAGAGGGGTGTCCCCTTTTAGTGGGGATTCAGACCACTTTTGGAGGGAACACCCCCCTAATAGTGGGACGGGTTTATTAATCCTGGGTCAACATTACGGCTTTGGGTTTAGGGAATTCGCCCACAGGTTCCGAAGAAGTCCGCAAAATATGAGGTGCCAAGGCAATCGGTGTCTGGAGCTTTGCCTCAATCTGCCCATGCGTGTGGCCGTGGGTCGAAATCAATGCTACCATTTTGGGGTAGGTGAATTCAGCACCCATTTTAGATTGCCCATTTTAGTAGTTGGATTGGTTGATGTTCACTGGGGGCTAACCGATTTTTGGGTTTTGAGCCATGGCCATGTATCTTGAAGACAAGTCATCCGCTCCGCCACGTTCGCTTTGGAAGCGGCAAGCCCCCGGATTTTTGGTGTTCGCCTGAGGGAAGTTCTGGTTTCCTGTTGGGTTCCCTGTTTCACAGAGGCGCCAAAAGGGCTGCTCTCAAGAACGGAGGAAACCCGTTCCAAAAGAATCGCCGGCCGGAGGCTTTGGGCCAGGTCGTGGGTAACCCTTCCATACGATTGAAGGTGGATGCTATTGGAGTTTGGAGGGCTTCTGGGCCAGGTCGCAGTGGCGCAAACGGGGTGACACGTTTTATATGCAAGCTTTTACCTGGAGTCTCCATGACCCTTAAAAAAAGGAGTCATTACCCAAAATAAGGGGGTCATGAACCCATTTTTGAAGGGTCATGGAGACTCCAGGTAGGTGCTAGGTTGCCGGCATTCATGCAAGGCATGCACATTTCCTTTACCATCATTTGGGGTCTATATGGTTGGATGAAGGGCCCACTGGCAACAGCTCTTTGAGTGCTTCCAGATGTTTATGTTGGGGAAAGGGGAAGCTGACACACCTCGCAAACTATCAGGAAGTGGATGAAAGAGGAGGGTGAGGGGGTCGTACTGCTGCCATTAGGGAGGGCGTGCTGGGCAATACCACCACTAGAGGTGCGTGAAATCCACCGCTTGGCTTGGATGTTCAATGATTTTCAAGCTGGTAACCTGCCTGGAGCACCCAGGGTTCCAATACCACTGGCGACTTGTTGGATGGCAATGGCATATGGATTTTGGAGCCTTCAATTTGACAAGTCCCCTAAACCCAACCAAACCACCCCTCTTCCCTCCCCCCTCCAAAAAAAAGGAAAAGCGAAGAAGCACAAAAGATTAAAAACAAATAATGCACTTTAAACTAGTACCAAAGAGCAAAACAACCGCCTCGGCACGGTTTTTTTTCCCCGGCGCCCAAAAAGCAAGTCGTCCCCCGAGCTCGCAAGTCCTTTCGGCGAGAGGTGCTGGCGCAGCTGGAGGGAGGCTACAGGCGCCCTGGAACGACGCTGTCCGTTTCTTGCGACCGGACAGCGAAATCGGTAGGGAACTAGTTCCCCCAGTAGTGCCCTTTTACCAACTTTTTTGGGGGAGGGTTCCCCTACTAAAATAGACTACAGAAAAAAATATAATCGGGTACCCTAGGGAAACGCAGGGGTCGGGTACTCCTGATTTCAAAACGGGGTTTCAGTTCCCAATGGGTAGCACTTGTTCAAACCTTGTCCAAACAAAAAGACGGGAACCAAGATGAGGTTGTTCAGTGGCTTAAACTACCTCGCTCAGCAGGGAATGAGAAATGGAATGACCCTTATACACCATCCATCCTATAGTTTTGCTGGATTCAGGGACCATGGGCTTGTTCCAAATCACATTCCCTATCACACCAATCGCAAGGGCCCTCATCCATCCTATCGTTTCCGTCAAGCGGAGCCCTGAGGAATGGAATGATCCCTCTAAAACCCATCCCCCCTATGGCTTCCTTGAAAGTTTGTTTGGCACCTTTGGGTTCTTTTTGCCAGGGGAGATGATCAATCATGAGTTTGTCTCAAAACGAGACATGCAATTCCCCTGTTTTGGCACGACTGTTTTGCGCCGCCGCGTGGCCGGCAACAACTAGCCTGTCAGCCCTAGTCGTTGAGAGATTTGCAGCCATGTAGACCGTGTCCACATACTCGCGTGTGTGGCCGTGCCTTGCGGCGCGTGGTATCCGAACGTCACGATCCCCGGATTTGCGCCGCCTGTCCTCGCCAGTCAGGGCAACGTAACCAACCCCTGACCCACCCCAGACCTGAGCCCGGCAGCCGGAACCTCGGCTCGGACTTCAGGCCAGCGTGCCCGGCGTCGCTGTACAAGGCGCCCTGGGATACAGAAAGAGGTGCCTAACACGGATGGGCTTTTTGGTCTCCATGCTAATCTGGGCATCAAGCTGGACAACTACAGGGAATGGGATGATGATCTGAGCCGATCCATTTGCTGACGTGCTCGAAAACGGCTACCCTTGAGCAAAGGTTCCGCGTCACACCGTGCAGATATTGTCGCACTGTCAACAAAAACGCAGACGTGCCCTGAAGACTTCTAAATTCCACCAGTGAACTGATCACATGGGGTACTATTTGCAGCCCTTTGGGCTGATGTTTCCTCTTGTGCCTGGAAAATTGTTTTCCTCTTGTGGGCACCCCGTTTCATCTTTTTTCTCCACAGGTGCATCCGATGGGCCCGGGATCTTCGGAGACCAAAGTGCTCGGAACCTCAGTCGTTTTACGTGAAGATGGACCGCTCTGGTGAAAGTCGCCCCTAAAGCCCGTGTTGCTATTTGGCTGTGGGTCAAAACCAATGGTACCATTTTGGGATAGGTGAATTCACCACCCGTTTTAGTCTATTCTAGTGGGGATTGGGATGTTCACTAGGGGTACGGGGTTTTCACCCATGGCCATTTGTCTTAATGTAAGTTATTTCCCTTTGTAGGTAAAAGGAATCTGGCGATGGATGCATATCCCTGCCCGGCAGGTTGGGGGTGGTAGATATCCCACCACCGCAACCAGAGCGCAACCAGAGCCTGTGACGGACAAACTGCTGTGACAGAGCCTGTGACGCAGAGAGAGAGAGAGAGAGAGAGAGAGAGAGAGAGAGAGAGAGAGAGGGAGGGAGGGAGGGAGGGAGGGAGGGAGAGCGAGAGAGAGCGAGAGAGAGCGGATGTCTGCGCGGCAGACCATGCCGGCCCCTTTTGCTAAATTGAGCAGGACAATTTTAGCATGTGCTGTAGCTCGCAGGCATGCTGTATCTGCTGCAGCCAAATCGGCTCGCTGGCACACGCGCAAGCAGGTTCAGTTGATGCTTGTTGTTGTTTTTTCCGAAACAGAGTGTTCCAGCTGACATCCCGCCGAGAGGCTGTGTTCTGCTGCGTGTTCAGCGACAGAGATGCTGGCTAGGTTCCAGGCAGTTGTTGGTTGGCTTGCTCCCCGCACGCGCAGTGCTGGAGTTTGTTACATTGTTTGGGTCAAGGGCGCGCGAAAGTTTCTGACCACTGAGCCATGCAAGAAGCTGGTTGCCAAGTTGGAGGAGGCCTGAGAAAGTAGCATTACTTCTGGTCCTTGGAGTGTCGTTTGGGTTTGACCACGGCAGTCCGCGTTGGCCGAATCAATCCGCGCCAACCAGGTCTCCGCTTCGCGGTGGCCATCCGGCACCCGGCGGACATTGCCAGGCTGCTTGCTTGCCAGAAGTTTCCAGGAAATCGCTTTGCGTCAGCGAGGCTGGGTGGAACTGATCAAAAGTTTTGCCAAAGACTTTGTTTTGCATGTGCCGTTTTTGGCCGCAATGAAGACACAGTGGGCGCCCAGAGTGCTGGTGTGACGTGTTTCACCATGCCCCCCACGAAGACAATGAGCTTTGAGCGGCTCACACTCCTGCAGAGGGTGCGGCAGTTGGCTCTGCGATGCCGAGGGCCACAACCACGCTGCCGAGCCAAAGCGGGCACGTGCTCCAGAAGATGCTGCGCACGGGCCGCGTCAAGGACGAGGTGGGCTTCAAGCGCGGGCCAGCTGAGGAAATTGCACGGTGGCTCCTTGTCTCACGTTTCGTTTTCATTCGCTCCTGTCATGTCCCGTCACTGCGTTCTCTGACGCAATAGGTTTATGTTTGTTGTGATCTGGAAGCCTACGTTGGCAAGCTCCAGAGATAAATTCAGCCCGGCCTGGCCTCGTATTTACTCCTTCTCTCGGGCTTACACTCAGGATATTGATGCGATTGCCATGTTCAGTATCGCTTTCAGACGTGGCCGGGCGTATGCTGTCGGCTCTTTCATCTGTCTAAGCGACGGGGACCGCTTCAGGTCCGCGTTGCCTTTCATTTTCATGCGACATCTTGGCATCCGATTGCACCTTTCAATGGTGACTTCCATTGCACCATCTTTGCCTACGTTAAAGGACGCCCTGTCTCGCCCATGTTTTAATATCGGGGGCTCGATGGACGTGGCCTTAGATGCCGACACACTATTGATAACACGCTGGCCCTTGCCCCCTGATGTCCTTTGTCATCTGTCGCTTCCGTTTTAATTGCAGATGCGCGTCTCTGATGCGCCAATCCATTTGGGCAGAATATTTCAGGTGATGCCTGTGTTGTGCCTTTGCCTTTATTTGCAACTTCGTGGGGATGACAGGCGTTGCCATTTCCTATAAATGGCAGGCAGCGGCTATAGTTGGATTGCTGCCTATGAGTGGTACCATGGCGGCTCTGTGCTGCCCTTCTTTGCTGCGGTACATATCTTGCAGTGACGGCGGTGGGGTGCTGCGGTCGCAATCTCCCCTTTCCGTTTGCCATACCACACGCGATACATATTGCTTGTGGTACGGCGAGGGGACTCCGATGTTTTGTGCAGCTGAGCTGCCTGCAGTGCTTGCGGCTTTCGAGGACAGTCCTGGTTTCATTTTCAGTCTTGGCTCCGCAGTCTCTGGCTCAAGCCCGCCTTCTCGGCTCGAAGTTTGGCCTTCATCACGCAGGTGGTGGTTGGCCCCGGTCCGAGCGTGATCCGGGTCAGCACACACTGTTTTCAGCTTGGTGTGGTGCTGGCCGCGTAAAGTGGACCCTGCCAGTCGGTATTGTGTGCCCTCGGCGCATTGCACCGACATGAGCGTTTCGGTGCACGTTGGCGCTGACCCTTCGGCATCTCGGATTCGGTGCATGGGAGGCGATAGTCCTGAGATACAGGTTGACCTTCAGCTTCAGTTGCGGATCAACGTTGTTCAGTTACTTGCCTTCTTGCTCCAGCAGACCGTCCACAAAGAGGAACCGCGCTTACAGCAGGTGCCACAGGCGGAGTGGGCGGTGTTGCCCCCTGTGTGCATCCCCTTGCCGCACTTTGGCCATACACCTGTTCAGCAATATCAAGCTAGGCATGGATGGACGAGGGATGTGCCACGCAACCTTGATGCGGATGGGGTCCCTATAGCTGGCCGATGCTGGACGATACCCATTTGGCATTTCAAGAGACGCCTTTCTCCCCTATCCCGCCGCTGGCCCCCCCGGGGTGTTTTGCAACGCGCCTTCAACTGACGGGAGCAATGGATGCAGCTTTTGAGGCCCGGCACTACAACTATGCCGCTACTCAATCATACCGGTGGGCGCGTGCTTCTGCTATGAGCCGAGCCTTTGAGACGATTGGTCCTTCGCCTCCTTGTTTTGGGGGAGCTCCGGGCGAGGTCTGTCAGCAGCAGTAGATGCAGAAGGTAAGTTCCCACTATAGGATTGGGAGTGGGCTGACCTTGCATGGTATTGCCGGTGGTTCCTGGCAGATCTACTATATGCTGACGAGACCGATGAAGGGGCGGTGGCAGCAGGTGTGGATTTCGACCCTTGGGGTGATGCGGTGGCCGCTGAGGTGCGTCATCCAGTTCGCCCTTTGTCGGACACAAAGGTCCGTGGAAGGTTTCGGCAAGCGCGGGCCACCAAACGCCAGCGGTTGCAGGCGGAGAAGGACCCGTCCCCTACATCTGTTCCGGTTGACCAGCTCAGGGACTCTCCAGAGCTTTCGGTTTCAGAGATGGTTGAGCTTTGTGAGGGAGGAGATGCAGACCGATCCACAATGCTCGCCGTTGTCAAGCGGTTGGCCCGCTTGTGTGCAGAGCCCGCTGCGCAAGGAGACCCTGTTGCTCCCGAGGCGGTGGAGGACATCCGCTCGCAAGGCTCGCAAGCTTGCAGCCAGAACCCGGATTCTTCCAACTCGCAGCCCGGCACAGGGTCCAGCCCGCAGCCTGGGCCAGGTTCCAGCTTTGCAACCACGCTTCAGCTGTGACACAGGGTTATTGACAGAAAGAGAGACGAGACAGACAGCTTCGACAGAGCCTGTGATTCAGAGCCGTGACAGACCGCTGTGACAGAGCCTGTGATTGAGAAATGTGACAGGCAGCTGCGAAAGAGCCTGTGGCAAACAGCGACGCACAGGTGTCACAGACAGTAATATGGCTGCAAGTCAATTTATAAGGTCCGGAACAGGGTCCGGAACCCACATGCGATCCAGACCTCCGTTCCAGACCTCCGTTCCAGACCTTGCCTAGAAACATGATCCAGACCTTCCGTTCCAGACCTGTTTATATATTTATGTCTAGTTTAGAGTATTTACGGTAAGGTGATTTGGTAATTTATTGACTCCCCCCTTTGTTTTGCCAAATGTTACGCGTTAAGGCTGGTGTTCGAGAGAAGCCTGAGGTGCTAACGATGGGGTTTGCTTGTCGAGCTTTGGTGGTTGGGGCTGCGTGGCTTGTAATCATTGGGACTTGGATGGAATTAAGCAGCGGTCCTGTTGACAGATGTGTTTTTGGAACGGCCTGTGAATGTTAAGGGTCAACCCCGCCGCAATCTGTTCGATGCGATACGGTAACGGTTCGATACCGCTCTCGGTCGTCACATTGTTGAAACGACCATGTTTACATGCAGCTTGCTACCAAGTGCAAGCCACTCGCGTAACCGTTCCAGACCCCGTTCCAGACCCGTTCCAGACGTGTTCCAGACACAGCGGAGCAATTTGCCACCAAGTCCACATGCACAGTAGCTACGCTTCTTACGCGGCCCGCCATGCCGCCGAAGAAGCCTTCACGGCCGCGCGCCCCTGATCGCTTCATCCATCCATCCATCTACCCATTCATTCATTCATCCATCCATCTATCCATCTTACACTAAATGAACGAGCAAAAGGCTAAACTCTCTCGTCATAAAATATGTCTTCGGCGATTTCGCGTTGCTTGTTTTGTATTTTTCCTCAGGAACGATATAGCGAAGCCCCAAAAACGATAACGTCGCATGACGTGCAACTGGCGCTTCGCGCTTCTATTTTGCACTGCGTGAGCCTTTTTTTGCCCCAAGCTGTAAGTTGCCATGACAGCTCCTGTCAATGCTCCTCGGCAATGCATGGTGGGCACATGTGTGCACGAGATGGGCCCACCCAGATGGATCGCTAACGCACCCGCGCACACGCACACGCACAGGCGCCCGCAGGCACCGGCGCACGCTGCGACCTTCGAGCTGGAGCTGCCAAAGTGTAACTTGCGTACTGCGCTGGTACTGAAAGTTGCGACTTGCGACCTGGAAGTTGCAGCCAGCAAGCAAAGCCGCCAATGCTTGGGAGCCAGAAGCATAGTCTAGTCCGCTGATCACATGACTACCGCAAGGTAGAGAAGGCTCTTGTGCGCTTGCTTGGCTCTAGCTTATAGCAAGTTTGTTTTTTTCGTGACACTACACGCGCCCAGAACGATACCCAAAACGACACCCCATCGATACTCCGAGAACGTCCCGGAGCAGCCAATGTGAGGCCTACCTAGTGCGTTTGCTTTTTCAACCACACGCGCAGCTCCTTCAGCGCACATCCTTCCGCGCACACAAAGGGCCCGCAACGGGCCAGGCCGCGGACGCCTTGGCGGGCTTGCGCTTGCTCCTCAGAGATCTGCTGCTGCAGGAGGATGGGAAGGCCTGACTTGCCCGAGCAGATCTGTGATCCGGAAGGCTTTGGAGAAGAGGACGGGTGGTAAAGAGTGCTGCCGCAGAAATTGCTCACTGCAGGGGGTTCGCCGGGCACTTTCCAAATCCGCACGGCGTCGCAGGGAGGGCGCTTTGACACGCGCAATCCTCGCAGAGGGTTCATTGGGCGCTTTGCGCGCTCGCGAGACCCGAGCAGAGGGTTCTTCGGGCACTGCACCCACGCGCGAAACGCGGAGAACCATAGGGGACTCGTTTAAAGTTGAATGAATGCAGCCCACACAGCAAATATTGACGCTGGCTCATGAGTCACGGTCAAAATATGCGTCGATCACCGGTTGGTCTTTGGGCTCCGGAACTGCACGCGCCTTGTTTTTGTGGTTGCCGGAAGGGCAAAACCATACCCACAAGCCAGCCAAACCATACCCACAAGCCACTGGACACTCAAGATGCGCCTATTGGGTGCTTTTGACCAAAGCTACACTCCCCGGCTTGTTACTCAAAACTGCGTTCCCCGGCTTGCTATTTGGAGGTTGCTGGACCCCCCAGCATCTGATAGGGCCAAACCATACCCAAAAGTAATTTTGGAGCGTCGAAAACACCTTTTCGGATCATTCGCGGGGTGTGAACTGCATCTGGGCCACCGATTGCTCTCCTTCCTACTGCTCATGCTTCTTGCTTGCACCCGCAGGCGCCACAGTCGGCATGCCAAACCATACCCAAAAGTAATTTTAGAGCGTCGAAAACACCTTTAAGCCGTTTTCCTCCTAATCGGGGTTGTGAAATGCAACTGGGGTTGTTGTTTGTTAGTGCCTTTAAAGTGGGTCCTTGTAGGCTGCGCGCATCCAGGCGATTGACTCGCGTCACGCTCCAGGTTTCTGGCTACGCGCTGGCCAGCAAAGCGCTGGGCAAAATAGTTTGGCTGCGCACGGTAGGTTTTGTAAATGGCGCGATTGAAATTTGAAGCGCCACGTCCAGTCATACGCAACGCGCGCAATCCGCAACAGCCGCTCAACCTCTGGAAGCAACACTATTACAGTATTGATTGCCCATGCGCAGATCGTTGTTGTCCGTCCAGCCGGGGCTGGGAAACACAAGCAGGGTTGCAAGAGACTGTCGTCTTGCGAGCGCTATTCTGCTTTGCGATTACTACTATATGTCCCAGACTACGACTGTCCTCAGTCAGCCCGCCAGCTAGTCATTTTCCTACTTGCCAAGCTCCCGGCTCGCAACCAAAGCTGCAGCTCAAGGCGCATGGAGCTGGCTTCTGGTGTTTGGTGCCCCGTTCCAGAATGTGCCCGCGCATTGACGCCTGCCCGCACCCTTGCCAAGGCCCAAATCTGCCGCCAAAGTGGCCGCAGCTCGCTTCAAGCCAGCTGGGGTTCAGGTTGAATAGGAAGAAAGTCGGGACCAACATATCCCACGCCTTGCTTCAACAAAGATTTACAACATGGCCCCGCAAAAACCTCAAAATCTGGTGTTGCCCCACGCTTGCTGTGGAACAGGGTCGTGCGCACTGCTGTTGTAACCAGATTCGCCCAGTGATCTCGGCTGAGGCCTGACCAGGTGTTTGAGCTGGCGCCGCTCTTGCTTCAACGTCTGCTTCCGCTTGCAAAAATTGCTGGTTAATGCGCGTAGTTTCTTCGCAGAGCCGCAGCGTTGCACCCAAATAAGACCAGAATATGATAGAACGTTTGCAGCTCTGCTTGTTTGTTCAGGACGCCCGTGCGTAGAGCGCAAACATTTTTGCGCAGGCAAACTAGCCTCAGAACCAGTTTGCCGCCAGCTTGCAGTAATTGTCAGAAGTGGCCTTACATTGAGAGAAAGTTTCAGACCTTGTCCACAAGCATACTGGCTCGATGAGGTTTGCACGCTCGCTTGCTCAAGGCAGATGTTCCAGCCCGTGTCGGCGAGCGACTCTAGGTGAGTTGCGCACACCGCGCGGCCAAAAAACGAGAGAACCTGTTTGAAATTGACGTGTTTTTGTGGTCTACTTGTCTCCAAAAAGGCTAGCAGGTGCGCGCACCCTGAGAAGCGAGCGCTGCGTTGCAAACACCGGGGGCTGCGGGGTTGCCGCTTAAAGGTTGTCTTCCGAATACGTGCTTGTAGATCTTGAGTCTGTCAACAGGGCTTTGCTTGTGATTGCTTCAAAAAAAAAGACTGTTGCCGCACAAATTCTGCAAGGACTGCAAAGCACTCCGACGCAGGCCTGCGCTGCAGGGCTGTCCTGCTGGCGCTTGCAACTTGTGGGGCTGAAAAACCCCCCAAACAGTTTGCGAAAGAAATTGCGTGGTCCGCAATCCCACAAAATACAGTGTTCAGAATTGCTAGCTCCAGCTGTTGCGCGGATTCAATGGTCCCTTTCAAAGTTGGCGTGCAGGGCTGCGCAGGAACAGCTGTCCGCCGTGCAGGGACTGCCGCGAAGGGACTGCTGGGCAGGGACTGCTGTGCAAAACTTTTGCGCAGGAGCTCATGCGCAGGGACTGCTGTGAGAATTGTGCTACAGGGACTGGTGTGCAAGGAGTTGGCTGCTGTGCAGGGACTGCTGCGCAAAATCCGCCGCGCAGGGACTGCTGCGCAGGGACTACTGCGCAGGGACTTGAGCGCAAGGGCTGCGCAGGCACTGCATACGTAGGACTGCCTTGCAAGGGCTGCCTTGCAGCGCAGTGACTGCTGCGCAGGTTGTACGGAAGCAAGGACTGCTGTTCAGGGACTGTGCCTTGCAGGGACTGGCGTGCGGGGCTGGGACTGTTGCGCAGGGGCTGCTGTGCAGGGACTGCTGCGCACGGACTTCTTTGCAAAAACTGTGTGCAAGAATGTGGGACTTCTGTGGAGGGGCTGCTTGCCAGGGTTGTTCTGTGCACCGCTTGGCAGAACTTGCGCCAATGGGACTGGTTGGCTGGTCCTATCTTAGGCTGGTGCCTGGACTGCCTTGTCAGCTGAACCAAAACACATCAGCAAGAACAACAAGTTTTGTGCAGAATCTTGGCATCCACGGCCGATTTTGTGCAGAATGCGATCAGCGCCGCGGTGCCGACATTCTGTGCTACTCTTGTGCCCGGAGAAGAGCACTTCGGCAAAAACCATTGCCTGATCCCGGCAACATTCAGCACAACAATTTGGCATTCGCAGCCATCCTTGAGCCCACAAAATGGCAGTTAGACACAAAACGATGCCTGATTCTGGCACATTGGCTTCTGCCTAATGCCAATGGTTTTAGGCACCACGAAGACTTGTAAATCCCAAATATCAGCTTTTGTCACTCCAAAACACAAAAAATGAGGTTTTTTGCTTTTACAAGTCTTTGTTGTGCCTAAAACCATTGGCATTAGGCAGAAGCCAATGTGCCAGAATCAGGCATCGTTTTGTGTCTAACTGCCGTTTTTTTGGCCCAAGAATGGCTGCGAATGTCAGATTGTTGTGCTGAATGTTGCCGGGATCAGGCAATGGTTTTTGCTGAAGTGCTCTTTTCCGGGCACAAGAGTAGCGCAGACTGTCGGCACCAAATTTTGCGCCGAATTTTGTTGGGATTCTGCACAAACTGTCGCGGCGCTGATCGCATTCTGCACAAAATCGGCCGTGGATGCCAAGATTCTGCACAAAACTTGTTGTTCTTGCTGATGTGTTTCTTGGTCTTGTTGGAATTTCAGTTCTGCTGACAAGGCAGTCCTTGCAGAGCAGTTTCTTCAAGGCAACCAGCTGAAGGTAGGACCAGCCAACCAGTCCCATGGGCGCAAGTTCTGCTAAGCGCCCCTTGCAGAACACCCGGCAAACAACCCCCTCCGCAACAGTCCCTGCATCGCACGGTCTTGCACTGCAGTCCCGGCGCATCAGCTTTTGTCAAAGAAGTCTGCGCGCTGCGCAGCAACCCCTTCCCGCGAACAGTGCCTGTACGGCACATGATGTGGAGCAGTACCCTGGCGCGCCAGTCCTTGCAAGGCAGTCCCTGCACGGCACTCCCTGAACAGCACAAAACAGTCCCGGCAAGGCAATCGTTGCAAGGTAGTCCCTGGACAGTCCCTGAGCTGGCGCAGCAGTTCTTGCTCTCAAGTCGCTACCAGCAGTTTCTGCACAACAGTCCAGTACCTGCAAAGCAGTCCTTGCGCAGTCCCTGCCCAGCATCCCTGGCGCACCAGGCCGCAGCAGCCCCTGCGCAGCAGTCCCTCCGCAGCAGTTCCTGCACAGTAGCGCGGCAGCCCCTGCACGGCGGTCAGCCGCGGCAGCCCTGCGCGTATTTGCAATTGCGGACCAAACCGCCCAGCGCCAGCAGAACAGCTCTGCAGAGCAGACCTTGTGAAACAGCCTTGCGTCGAGGCGCTTGCAGGCTGCCTGTAGAGCAGTCCCTGCAAGGTTTCGAAACTGTTGCTGACAGCGGTCTTTGTGAAGCAGTTAAGCGAAGGTTTGCTGACAGACTCGAACCCTACAAGCATATATTCGGAAGGCAGCCTTCGAGTGGCAATCCCGCATCACACGTGTTTGCGCACAGCGCTTCTCACGTCGCACACTTCTGCTAGCCTTTGGCAACAAGTAGACCCCAAAATCACGTCAAAGGTTCTCTTGTTTTTTTGCAAAGACTTTCAGACGCGCTGCGCGCAACTCACCTAGAGTCGCCGGCACGGCTTGGAACATCTGCCTCTGGCGTTGAGAACGGTCTGCCGTGCATGTTGGATTGACAGGCACCTGCGCGAGCCTTGAGACCTTTGTTGAGCCAGTATGCTTGTGGACAAGGTTGCGAACAACTCCAGCCGGAACAACGTAAGGCCACTTCTGACAATTTCTGCGCGCAAACTGGTTCTGAGGTTAGTTAGTTTGCCTGCGCAAAAATGTTTGCGCTCAAAGCACGGCCGTCCTGAACATACAAGCAGAGCTGCAAGCGTTCTATCATATTCTGGGCTTATTGGGCGCAACGCCGCGTCTCTGCGAAGACACTGCGCGCATTAACCGGCAAGTTTTGCAAGCGGAAGCAGACGTTGAAGCAAGAGCGGCGCCAGCTCAAACACCTGGTCAGACATCAGCCGAGGTCGCTGGGCGAATCTGGCTACAACAGCATTGCACGCGACCCTGTTCCAGAGCAAGCGTGGGGCGACGCCAGATTTTGCCTTTTTGCGGGGCCATGTTGTAATCTTTGTTGAAGCAAGGCGTGGGATGTGTTGGTCCCGACTTTCTTCCTATCAATGCTTTGCTGGTTCAACCACAACCTGAAACCCAGTTGGCTTGAAGCGAGCTGTGGCCACTTTGGCGGCAGATTTGGGCCTCGGCAAGAGCACGGGCGTCCGGACCACATTGTGGAGGGGGCCAAACACCACAAGCAAGCTCCACGCACTTAACTTTGCTCAGTAGGAAAATGACAGGCTGACAGGCTGACAGAGGACAGTCGTAGTCTGGGACATATAGTAGTAATCGCGAAGCAGAATAGCGCTCGCAAGACGACAGTCTCTTGCAACCCTGCTTGTGTTTCCCAGCCCCGGCTAGACGGATAACAACAATCTGTGTGTGGGCATTCAGTACTGTTTTAGTGTTGCCTCCTGAAGTTGAGCGGCTGTTGCGGATTGTGCGCGTTGCTGACGCGGCGCTTCAAAATTCAATCGCGCTATTTGCTAAACCAACCCTGCGCAGCCAAACTATTTTGTCCAGCGCGTTGCTGGCCAGCGCGTAGCCGGAAACCTGGAGCGTGACGCGAGTCAATCGCTTGGACGAGCCTACAAGGACAGGCTAGTAGCCGCCGTCCTCGCTAACCCACTTCAAAGGTGCTGAACAACAACCCCGGTTGCGTTTCACAACCCCGATTAGAAGGAAAAAGGCTTCTTTTCGGATCATTCGGGGGGGGTGAACTGCATTCTGGGCCACCAAAGTACTGCTTGCTCTCCTTCCTACTGCTCACGCTTCTTGCTTGCGCCCGCAGGCGCCACGATCGGCATGCCAAACCATACCCAAAAGTACTTTTAGAGCGTCGAAAACACCTTTTCGGATCACTCGGGGGGTGTGAACTGCATTCTGGGCCACCGATTGCTCTCCTTCCTACTGCTCATGCTTCTTGCTTGCACCCGCAGGCGCCACAGTCGGCGCGCCAAACCATACCCAAAAGTAATTTTAGAGCGTCGAAAACACCTTTTCGGATCATTCGGGGGGTGTGAACTGCATCTGGGCCACCGATTGCTCTCCTTCCTACTGCTCATGCTTCTTGCTTGCACCCGCAGGCGCCACAGTCGACAGTCGGCGCGCCAAACCATACCCAAAAGTAGTTTTGGAGCGTCGAAAACACCTTTTCGGATCATTCGGGGAGTGTGAACTGCATTTTTGGCCACCGAAGTACTGCTGCTCAAAACAATACCAAAAACGACACCGAAACCACACCCCTCGTGCTCGCATGGTGCTGCTGTGCTTCAAGTTGTTTATAAGTCTCGCTTGCAACTACCAAGTCACCGGACAGCAGTCCGGGCTGCGAGGCGCACGCACGCAACGTGTAGCTGGTTTTGGCACATGCCCTGGACTGAGAGAATATGGGCAAAGTTTTCTGGTTTTGGAGGGCTGTCTGAACGATACTGTGAACGATACCTCAACGACACCCGGAAAGCACAAAAGGCGGGCCACCGCTCACCCAGTGGTGGTCAGCGTGTGGGCCCTGCTCCACCTCCCATGCTTGTGGGCGGTCTGGAACCAGCGTCAAAAAGCATGTCATGGAGCTTGTGGGGAGGCGCAGCATCTACACCCTTCCTGCCTTCAACTTCCTGCCTTCCTGCCTTCCTGCCTTCCTGCCTTCCTGCCTTCCTGCCTTCCTGCCTTCCTGCCTTCCTGCCTTCCTGCCTTCTTGCCTTCCTGCCTTCTTCCCTTGCTCCCTTCCTTCTTCTTCTGCCCTGCCTCCCTTCCTCTTCTGCCCTGCCTCCCTTCCTCTTCCTCCCTTCCTCGTCCTCCCTTCCTCGTCCTCCCTTCCTCTTCCTCCCTTCCTCTTCCTCCCTTCCCTTCCACCCTCCTTTTTCCCTTGCCCCATCCTTCCTTGCTCCCTTACTCCCTGGATTCCTTTATCCCTTCCTCCCCATCCTTCTTCCCTTCGTCCTTTCTCCTCCTGCTTTCTCTTCCTCCCAGTTTCTCTTCCTCTGCTCTCTTCCTCCATTCTTTCTCTTTCCCCCTTCCACCCTTCCTTGACATAAACACACCAGTGTCTGAAACATTGCAGAACGATATAGCGAAGCCCCCGCCCAAAGTAGTCTTAGGTTTTGCCTCTCGCTCACGTGTGCTTGAGGACTCCACACATGTCTTCCCAGAGGTCCGGAACAACCAGCCTTACGTAACTGACTCGTTCCAGACGTCCGCGTCACCGCGGAACGTTCCACACCAGAATATTGACCCACACCCATATGATCTGCGGGGCTTGCAGCGTGTTTTCTGTATGTGTCTATACATTTTACACAATGTTGCAACTTGTCCGGAAGTCTGCTGTCATCTGGGTTTTCTCGCACTACCAGCGCTGCTACTACTGCTGCTGCTGCTACTATTACTACAACGTTTCTAGTAGGATGCCGGATGACGCCAGATGATGACAGAAGATGCCAAACAATGCCGGATGACTGCGCTCCTGACTGCTATGCTGAACTTTGCTATCTTTATCACGGAGCTGCCGTTCATGTTTCAATTTCCCCGCTACAAAGCCAGAGACCCCAAAACTGAACACAAAGAAACACAAGTTTTTCCACAACTGAAAACTGCCCAGATGCCAATTTGTGAAAAATCCAGAACCTGCTGAAACCAAGTCCCTGTGCATGAAAATAACACTAATGTTTCTTCCCTGAACTTAGAAGCAAATCAGGCTATCATATTAGTCGTTCCGGCAAGTCGTGAGATGGTTGAAAAGCTTACCCTGCTCCCAAATGCTCATGCTACCAGATGTGACAGACAGCTGCGACAGAGGCTCTGACAGACAGATGCCATTACGGCTCGAGTCAGTGGCTGGGCCAGGGCAGCTGTGACGCTGCTGGTTGGGTTCTTGGTTTTGCCGGGCTGTGCTGTTGCACTGCTGGGCTGTTGGTTGGGTTCTTGGGTATTGTTTTTGCTGGGCTGTTGGGCTCTGTCAGGGTTGTTCGACTTCTGGGTGCTTTGTTGGGGCTGTTGGGGTTGTTTGACTGCTGGGTTCCACTTCTGCTGCTGGGAATATGTCTTGGGTTGTTGGGCCACTGGGTTGTTGGGCTACTGGGCTGTTGGGTTCTTCTAGTGCTGCTGGGAGAAAGGTTTGTGGTTGGGTTAGGTGGTTCTTGGGTTGTTGGGCTGTTGTTGCTTTTTGCTGTTGGGCTGTCGTTGGGTTTAGGGCTTAGGGTTCAGGGTGAGCTGTTGGGTTGTTGGGCAGTTGGGCTGCTGGGCTGTTGGTTGGGTTCTTGGGTATTGTTTTTGCTGGGCTGTTGGGCTCTGTCAGGGTTGTTCGACTTCTGGGTTCCACTTCTGCTGGGATTAAGGTTGCTGCTGTAGAGCTGTGCTACCTCCGATTTGTGGCTTCCGCCGCAGGCCGCCGACTGGCTTCACAGAGTGGGATGTTGAGCTCGATTGCAGCGCGGAACAAAGCGGGATCGTTCGTAATACAATACCACTGCAAACGGGAGCGGTTCCCCTCTTCTCAGGGGTGTCGGCTCACGGAGGTAAGGAGTGTGTTTGTTTTTCCCCCATGGCAGGTCTGGAAGCCATGTTGGGTACATAATTTAGATGAACTACTTGGCCGCCGCGGGGTGGTTTTCCCGCACCAAACGTGTGTGTGTGTGTGTGTGTGTGTTTGTTCTAGACGTTTGTTGGGCCCCCGACAGAATTTCAATGTTGCCCAGTGCCTCTCACTTATTTTAGTGCCTCCGGCTCAGGCCGCCGACATTACAGGCCTGCTTTCTTATTTGCGTCCCTTTGGAATTGTCCCCTTGCCCCCTTCCCCTCTGAGATTTTTGCCCCCCTTTCTTTGTTGAGATCCATACCCCCTTTCCGCCCTAAGGCCTTTTCTCCCTCTGATTATTTCCCTTTTCCTCCCTAAGATGTTTTCCTTCCGAAGATCTTTTCCCCACTTTCCCTGTTAGGCTTTCCCCCCTAAGTCCTTTTCTCCCAGATCTTCTCCCTTTCCTCCCTAAGATCTTCCCCCCCCTTTCCTCCTTAAGATCTTTCCCACCCTTTCCCTGTTGAGATCCTTTCCCCCCTTTCCCTCCCAAGGCCTTTCCCCCCCCCTGAGAGCTTCTCCCTTTTCCTTCCTAAGATCTTTTCCCCCCTTTCCCTGTTGGGCTTTCCCCCCTAAGTCCTTTTCTCCCAGATCTTCTCCCTTTCCTCCCTAAGATCTTCCCCCCCCTTTCCTCCTTAAGATCTTTCCCACCCTTTCCCTGTTGAGATCCTTTCCCCCCTTTCCCTCCCAAGGCCTTTCCCCCCCCCCTGAGAGCTTCTCCCTTTTCCTTCCTAAGATCTTTTCCCCCCTTTCCCTGTTGGGCTTTCCCCCCTAAGTCCTTTTCTCCCAGATCTTCTCCCTTTCCTCCCTAAGATCTTCCCCCCCCCCTTTCCTTCCTAAGATTGTTTCCCCCCTTTCCCTGTTGAGATCCTTCCCACCCTTTCCCCCTGAGGCCTTTCCCCCCTGAGAGCTTCTCCTTCCTTAGATCTTTCCCCCCTGTCCCTGTTGGCCTTTTTTCCCCCAGATCTTCTCCCTTTCCTCCCTAAGATCTTTTCCACCCCTTTCCCTGTTGAGATCATTTCTCCCCTTTCCCCCCTAAGGCCTTTGCCCCCAGATCTTCTCCCTTTCCTCCCTAAGATCTTTCCCCCCCTTTCCCTGCTCAGATCCTTTCCTCCCTAAGGCCTTTCCCCCCCTGAGATCTTCTCCCTTTTCCTCCCTAAGATCTTTTGCAATTTTTCCCTGTCGAGATCCATTCCCCCTGTCCCCCCTAAGGCCCTTTCTCCCTCTGAGTTTTTCCCTTTTCCTCCCTACGATGTTTTCCCCCCTCTCCCTGTTGAGATCCTTTCCCTCCTTTCCCCCCTAAGGCCTTTTTTCCCCCCGCGATCTTCCCCCTTTTCCTTCCTAAGATCTTTTCCCCCCTTTCCTTGTTGAGATCCTTTCCCGCCCTTTCCCCCCTAAGGCGTTTTCCCCCCCAAGATCTTCTCCCTTTTCCTCCCTAAGATCCTTTGCCCCCTTTCCCTGTTGAGCCCCCTTTCCCCCCTTTCCCCCCTGAGATCTTCTCCCTTGTCCTCCCCAAGATCTTTTCCCTTGGTTGAGTTGAGATCCCTTTTCCCCTTTCCCCCCGAGATCTTCTCCCTTTTCCTCCCTAGGATCTTCTCCCACCTTTCCCTGTTGAGCTCCTTTCCCCCTTTTCCCCCTAAGGCCTTTTCAGATCTTCTCCCTTTTCCTCCCTAAGATCCTTTGCCCCCTTTCCCTGTTGAGATCCTTTCCCCCTTTCCCCCCTAAGGCCTTTTCCCTGCCTGGGACCTTCTCCCTTTCCTCACTGAGATCTTTCCCCCCCTTTCCCTGTTGAGATCCGTTCCCCTCTTTCCCCCCTACGGCCTTTCCCCCCGCTGAGATCTTCTTCCTATTCCTCCTTAAGATCCTTTGCCCCCTTTCCCTGTTGAGATCCTTTCCCCCCTTCCCTTTACGGCCTTTCCAGATCTTCTCCCTTTTCCTTCCTAAGATTGTTTCCCCCCTTTCCCTGTTGAGATCCTTCCCACCCTTTCCCCCCTCAGGCCTTTCCCCCCCATGAGAGCTTCTCCCTTTTCCATCCTTAGATCTTTCCCCCCTTTCCCTGTTGGCCTTTTTTCTCCCAGATCTTCTCCCTTTCCTCCCTAAGATCTTTTCCACCCCTTTCCTTGTTGAGATCATTTCTCCCCTTTCCCCCCTAAGGCCTTTGTCCCCAGATCTGCTCCCTTTCCTCCCTAAGATCTTTCCCCCCCTTTCGCTGTTGAGATCCTTTCCCCCTTCCCCCCTTCATTTCCTTCACCAGCATGGGCAACATCCCCAGCATCACTTGCATCATCTGCATCCTTGGCAGGCGCTGATGCGGATGATGCAGGTGATGCTGGCGATGTGCCGCTGGAGCTGCTAAGGATGCGAAAGCGCACCCGGGGGGAATCGAACACCCCAATGTTTTTGACAAACTGAGTTGCGCAAGCCCGCACAATGAACAGATTTAGTGAAGCGTCTTCGAATCACCGCGTGGTACGTGGACCCCCCCCCCCCGCAATAGTCTGAAATGCTGCCCCTGGGGAGGGGTTAGGGGAGGGGTAACAGGTAAAGAGGTAAGGAGCATTTCTTATGTCCAACACGCCGTCTGTTGTCGGCGGATTCTTGAAAACTCATTGGGACAAAGTAGCAAGAGAGAGAGAGAGAGAGAGAGAGAGAGAGAGAGAGAGAAACCAAAGGAAAGATAAAGAACCGAGGGGAGGGAGTGAGGGAGAAGACGACAAGGAAAACCACAATTGTTGGGTTCCCTGAAAAACAACACACATCCATATTCACTCATGAAAGCCTGATTTGTGTCCTGAAATTCACGCAATCGCGCTGTGGCTGAAACCAGTGGCCAAGGTCCTACTATCCCGACCGCTGAGTGTTCCGGCGCTCTCCGCTCCGCAGATCTCGCCTGGCGAGAACCTTCAGCACTTGGCCGCGAAACGCGCCGAGTCGTTTCCGTTTCCCAGGCCGAGAAAATGGTGGGCACGCGCTGATGCCTTCGCCACAGAGCCCCAACAAGCTTGGGTTCGGTAAAAGTGAGGCACCTCGGGGCGTTTCTTTCAAAAGTGGGGCAAGGGCCGCAAGTGCAAACAGGTCACCCTGAGGTTCTTGCTACTGGGCCAGCATCACAAAGTGGGACTTGCTTGACATCCTGAACGAATCTGAAATGTGGAGCCAAACATTTCGGCTCCAACTCGGCAGTTGGACGCCAGGCACACGGGAAGTGTCCCCCATGTTTTTTTGTTGAAGATGTTCCCGTGGATCGATACCCATGAGATGTGGCATGGCAATCTATTTGTAATCTTCTTTGAGGCTACTCTTTCGTTTTGTAACTCAGTTGTTCAGTGGCACCCTTGTTTCCCCCTCTTTTTTTGGTGGCTGCCCCACTAAACATGGTCTTCCCCAACAAGGGTTCCCTGTTTTTTCCAGGGTCACTGAACAACTGAGGTAAACAAGCCTTTGGAACCACGACAAGGAGAAATCTGCATGCGTCACGGATCAATTCGTCCGATGCCAGCCGCTGGCTCCAATTAGCTACAAGTCTCAGTCCGAAACTTGACTGCTATTGGGTTGGATCTTTAGACTTTATTTTTTTGGGAAATCAAGTTGGGTTTTCAAAACTAAACCCACCAAGAGTTTAAAACTTTTTGCAGGGGGGGTCAACAGCAACAAAGGAAATGCAAAACTCGAGCCGGATGATCTGGAGAGTTTCATGCTAAGGAGGGACCAGGGTTTCATGCTAGAAGAGTTTCCGAATTTAGCTCCATTCGTCTCCACGCCAGACACAACCTATAGAGTTTCATGCTGTTTGGTGCATCCAAGGTCCAGCGCACATTGCGAACAGCCGCCTATCACAGTGTGCTCATGGCAACTCGTGGCTAGTTCCAGTGAAATCATGGCATGCTACTGCGTGATTCGTTTTTTGCGACACTTGACGTTGGACAAGACACCTGCTCAGGGCCTGAGGGTATGCGATAGCCATGTACAGGCATGTCAGCCTGCTGTCCTTGTGGTAGGGAGCCTAGGTGCTCCCAGCTGTCACCTTAGTCTCATCCTGTAGCATGACACCTGGGGATCGAATTCGTGGATTTAACACGAATCGTGGATGGGACAGGATGAGGGGAATACGCAGGTATATGTCGGCACAAAAGACTTGAGTGTGCCACAAATGATTAAGAGCTGGCTCTCTACTTGGTTGCGCAAAAGCGGACCTCTGAGTTTGTAGGATTTCAGTGTAGATCCCTTTTCAGTCAGGGTCTCAAACCGAAAGTACATGGTGACCTTGTGAATTTGCCCAGTGCCCTTGTTTTCAATAGCCTGTTGGGTTCAGTGACTCTAGTGATCTCAGCCAGTCATGTCGTATCGGGAGTGTTCCTTTAGTTCATGTGCTTGCCTGTGTTCACTGGACACCTATAAGTAGGTGGCAAGTACATCCACCTAGTGTGTTGCAAGATATGCAAGTAGCACGCTTGTTCTCAAATAGTTATCATGTTCTCCCAGGTGATACACGAGAAGATCGTCTGGTCTTTGTTTTTCGGGATTGTGCAGCGTTCCTGTGAATTTGGATCAGAGAAGTCATCACTCCCTCACCGCTTAGCATTGCAACGTGCATGCCACCCATATGCATCTTTAGTGAAGATCACTACCTCTTCAGACATATTAGTATGGGTCAAGAATACACCACTATGAGACCACGGGTTTTAGTCCTTCTTCCATCCAGGGCAATGCATTCCCCTATGTTTGACGCACAGACGATTCAAACATGGAAGACGGGTGTCTTGTTTCGTGTAAGAAACAACCTGCTGCCAGTCCGGCAATTTCCTGGATCAATGGTCAAGGCTATGCTTCACCGGAGCACTTGAGCGACTGTTAGCGCTACGGTCATTGTCACATCTGGATTTATCTGCAAATGGAAGACGCCCCCGAAATAAAAGAACAAATTTTAATCGTTTGGTTTACCTTTGAATTGCCTGCAAGGTAGAGTCAACAATTAGCACCCACAATTGCAGGCATGTTCCCCTAGAAATATTGAGAGAACGCACCAACGGGTGCGAAACAGATCTTGTCCATCCACAGTCTGCCCGGCTGATTTGTGCACGTGCTTGCTTTTTGTGTTTTGGTTTGCTGTTTGGGCAGGGGGGTTGGCGTTTCGAGGTGTTTCGGGCTTCCTTCAAGCGTATGTCAAGTTTCTTCAGTTTTCTCCTAGTTCGGCAGTTCGGCCTCCCATGCAGCCACGCTGAACGGGGTATGTTGATACAGTTACAGGTACGTGTCAAGATTGGGGTACCCCGAACATGGCGGTTCTCTTGATATGGTGTCTCCTAAACCGACCTACTCGCAAAAGCAACACACTCCCGTGGCATACCTATGGCATACCTCTTTTGGAGGATGTTGCTAGTCCAAAGCCCCATGCGAATCACTCGTTGTGGCAAAAGAAAGACCTTGTGAGCATGTTCAGACGTGCTATGAAAAAACTGCCTCTCTACCCAACATGTACCCTGATGTTCGGCCAACACTTTGAGGAAAGAATACGTGCCCCTGGCAGTCTGTTTGTGAGCTACTTGAATCATGGGAGCATGACCCCTATCCCCTAAACCCCTCCCGACCCGCAGCGACAAGACGCTAATCAGTGGGTTGGTCCCGCATCATTGTGCAATCCTGGATAGTGAAGGATGCTAGAGGTGTACCACTCACCCCCTCCATTTTGAAAGCACCTTCTGTTGAAAGATCCAACCCCTGGCTTCCTTTACGGGGTCAAGAGTAGTGTAGACATGCTTAAGCAAGGCCGTTTATTCGTGGCATGGCCAAACGCTTGCTCGTTGAGTCCTGGAGCTTGACACTGAGGACTGCCGGCGCACAGGAGTTTCCGGATCTCTCGCAGGGGAGCTGAGGAGATTCGTGGGCGTCGTCTTTTTTTGGGCTACCCGTCCCACGCTTTTCACATAGAACCTTACAACGCGGGGAGTCCTGGTTTGGAACATTTTGGACAATTCTCCTTTTAAAGGGAGCGGGTCCCGAACGTCAGGCTTCGGCTGTTAACTGGTGGGAGGGTACATTGGTTCGTGGGGTTGCTTTGAGCCGGAAACCAAAAGGAAACTTATGATGGTCTTGTGGGCCCCCTATTTTAAGACACCCAAGTGCTTGTCTCACTTCGGCACGATAGCCCTTAGAGGAACCCCATTTAAACCATGGAGTTGACGGGCTCCGGGAGTCAATGGTTTGAACAGCCGCAAAGGACACCAACCTAAAGGACTTTCTCGGTTCGGACAGGGCCACGGCTTGTCCATGCAACCCAGGTTCGACCTTTGGCGCACCAATGCACAAATGCGAGTCCTCAGCCCCGCGAAACGGTTTGGCTCCATCGTCTTTGTCACTGGCCCAGAGGGTCCAAGTACCTTCTAAGGAGGCACTTGGACCCTCTGGGTGGGTTTTACTTCCCCCAGAAAACGACCTCAGGAATTCACTGGGGTGAATTGGGGAGTGGATATTTTCCGCGGAAACCACATGCCCCCAATTGAAGGTTATATATAGAGGAGTCGCAGAGTCCCAACGAGAGGTTTTGGGGAGATTGTATACCCTGGGTTCAGTTACCACCATTAAAACAGTGGAGGTTCATGTAACCACCCATTGTTTTCCCAAGGATTGTCATCCTCCAATTTGGGTCAACCTTTCTTTTCATGGGGGCAAGGAACCCTAGGGTGTGACTATGCCATGCAACACTTGGCTGCTTGAGATTCGCAGCAGGGAATACGCCCAGGACGGGCTTTCCCAAGGCCAAGGCATTTCTAAGGAGATCCCAACTGTCAAGTCGCCCACTGTCGAGTCTGAGTTTCACAATTGGTGTGGACAGATTTGGGTGTGGGTCAAAGTAAAACCACCAGAGAAACCGCAGGGTTGAGTCTTTGGTTCCTTTTAGTCTTTGGTTCCATTTTGGGAACGATTTGATTGACCCCAGGGCTCCTCAAAAGATACACTTTGCCCATTTGAAACATGTTTTTTTTTTCCGCCAAAATAAAGGGAAACCACCACTTACAAGGCAATGTTCAGATGTAAGGATCCCTGTGACCCATAGCCATTTGCGGCTCAAGATCCTCAGAGTTGGTCTGGTTGTTTTTCTTGAACGCGCCAGGGCCAGGGCCAGGGGGAAACCTATAGGTCCCCCAGCTAGGTGCCCTTTCTCACCCCTTTTTTGGGGAGGGTTCGGGACCCTACTAAAATAGACTACAGAAAAAAGTTGGTACCAACTTATTCTAACCTCTCTACTGAAGGACCTAGTAACTCAGAGGATCGTCACTTCGGATCGAGTCGAGGTCATGGTCCTACGAGTACCAGCGGCGGCGGCCTCGCATCGACGGACGAGCTAGCGGCTCCGGAAACTGACCCAAGCCTAGGCAGCCTTTCAAGGTATGGGTATGTCTGGACCCTCAAGCTACTGTACCCTTAAAAATGGAAACCACCAACGATAGAGGGTCCAGGGGTGGTTTTTTGTGTGTGGGGCTACCTTTTTCGTGACGGATGAAAGGGAAGTCAGAAGGAAATCCCACTCGTGTTTCGCGTTTTTTGTTGTTGTTTTTTTTTGGGGGGGGGGGGGGGGTGAGTCGCCATATTTTGACCATTTTGATCAGAAATATATGTTGGTAGTCTATGGATGTCTATGGCTCATTTCGGAGGGATATAAGAAACTTTTTCAAATGTCGCACAGAAACCAGGGGATTCATATACTAACTATGTGTCCCATGTCCTGTTGGATTTTGTCCTTGGCTCATATAGGCTCCCTGGTTTTGCTGACTCCTGTACCTGCGTGTTCAAAGTGAGGTCATTCGCTCCCCCGCACATTTATCGGAACACCACAGTACAAAGGGTTCAATAAAAATAGGAGCCCCCATAAATTGTTGGGATGCTTTTGATTTTGGTTCCTCTCAGAACCAACCAAAAAGAGGTTCCCCCAAAATTGACACGTTTGTTACACTCGTTTGGAGGGCGGACAGTGGAATTCTATGTGTTGGGTGTCGAGTTGCACCGAGGTTTCAGTTGGTTGGGTGGTTTATCCCAGCTATCTTGGGCTTTGACATTTCGCAAGGCGATTGCAAGTACTACGTCAACAATCCACGCACCTTTGCGCAGGTTTTGTTTCTGCTGTTTGAGTGCCCAAAGGCGATCGTGTCAGAAGCCAGAACTCAATTGCTCCACTGGGGAAATCCAGGGGCACTTGTGCCCCGCCCCGCCCAACCGACCTCCCACCCCCCCAAGCGACCTCCAAGCCGAGGTACTGGCAAAACATCGTGGGATCCACCTGTAGCCCGCCAGGGCCTTCAGCTTGGTCAATTGGGGTGCTGGGGACAAAAATGGTACTGGACCACAGGTGTTTTAGGAATGATCTCGATTTGGATTAATACGCACGCCCTAGTCGTAGGTGCCCCCTCGGATCCCAAAGTGATGATTGTCCACTCGGCCCCGGCGACACCCTAAGCCTAGAATGCTGGGGTGGATCTATTCGGAATTTCCTTTCGGCGGCGGTTTCGAAGTTCTGCGGGCTCAATTCCTCGCCGGTGTGACCCCATCCCACGATGGTTCCCTCTAGAACCATCTTAGGGATCGAATATGTTTGTGTTTTGTTTGTTTTTCGGGAAACTCCCCACAATGGCTTTGGTTTTCTTGTTGGTTTCCCTTAAACAACTACAAAACAGGGGCACCCTGAAAAAAGGACACACCCGTATGTTGGATAGGCGAGTTTGTTATAATTGATCGAGCACTAATGGAGTTCCAAAGTTGGCAGTCTCCCTATGCTTCCTTGTTGCTTGATGAATATAGGCTTCGATGAGCTTCCTCTTGGTGGGGATCTTGGTTGTTCAGTATCGCAAGCGTATCTTTCGCAAGCACTTTCCCTTTGTGGGTAAAATGGAATCTGTCCGAGACTCATATATGAGGACCTCTGCCTTTTCCCAGCCTATGAGCCACCAAGTCACCTGAGGATAACTTGGCAATCGCCCATCGACATTCCAAAGTGCCTCGGCCAATCGATGGGATGGGCGCTGGGAGCCAAAATGTGAGGCTAATTGAAGGTTAGTGGGGGACAGCCCAAACCCTTCCTTCTGATTCTCTACATGATTGGAACTCAGATAGCGTTCCTCCTTTATGCTTTGTTGCATTCTTGTGAGTCCAATGTAGGGCAAGTAGGAAACACAAGTTGCTGGGCATTGGGGATTCACAGCCAGCCTGGTCAGGATCGTGGAATGAAATAGAGGTAAGGACGAAGGCACATATTATAAAGTGCTTATTCGCGAGGCCAAGACCTTTCCCTCTACCAGGATGGTTCCAAGAACCCTCTTGGAAAGCACGCGTGATGTTGAGGACAAGTCCCCCCCACCTCTTGAATCCTTGGTCACCATGGTCCATGGTCCCAAAATGGGGGTTTTGTTTGAGGCACGGTACCGGAAACCCAAAGGCACGCCATTTTGTTGGGCCACCTATCTTGACACATAAGAACAACTTTTGCTGGGCCCCAAGAGAAACCCGCATCTTTCCCAGTGGGGATGGTTCATTTCGTGCCTCAAGCATGCCAGGTGCAGGGACAGCTCTTGGATCTCTATACTTCTCGATCCAGTTTTCCTCAATAGGATAATGACTGTTGCCTACTACAAGGTCGAAACGAACCGGATTCCTGGGATCCACGGGAGGTCCTTTCAGCTAGCTTGCCTTGCCGAGACTTGCCAGGGCTTCGTGGGGCGAATGTTCTGAAGGCTTACCAGCCATGTTGATCAAAAAGCTTACATGGGATGACCATTGGTTGGGAAACCACAAAATACATGACACCTGCATAGACCCCAGATAGCGAAAAACTGCACCTGCACCCCCCAGCACCCAGCCGCAAGTCACTTTCCCCGAATCATATTTGCCACGGGAAAAGTTACCCATGGTCATTTGGGGGCCAGGAATATAGATCAACCCATATTTTGTGGGACCTCAGGCCCCAGTGTCTGGTTTCCTCTTTTTGGGAAGGCCAGTTTGGTAAACCGGCAAACACAACTAGGTCCCCCAGTACTGCCATTTTATCGTTTCTTTTTTGGAGGAGGGTTCCCCTACTAAAATAGACTACAGAAAACAAATCGGGTACCCTTATTCTAACTTCTCTACCGGAGGACCTAGATAAGGTGGTCTCCAACAGGGATCGGTGCGCAGAGGTTGGTACGCAAACATGGCGCTGGTGTCCTGCCGGTTTCCCTCTCAGAAACCTTCTACCGGAAATCCGATTTCCAGTTTGAGGTTGGCCAACCCAAGAAATGAGATGCGGGTTTGCTGTTTCATGGCATGGACGTGCTCCACATGTTCACCACAAGGGTAGAAAGTTGGTAGGTTCCTGGGACACAACCGGACCACAAGTGTTATACACGCAGAGCAACTTTGCTAAGTCGGTCTAGCTGGTCTTCCTGCACTTCCGGTAAGCACAAGCCACCGAAACCAGAACGAGTGTCCTGTGAGCAACCTTGTCAAGACGCCCGGTCCCTGAGTTCCTGTTTGCTGACTTGAGTTTGGACCATTTTGGCAAAGTGGTTCGCAATCCATTTTTGCGGCAGGTCTCCAGTGAGTTTTGGTTTGTTTGCTTTCCTTAAACGATCTGGGGGGGTTGGTCTGTTGCTCTTTTTTCAGGGATTTGGGGATTGGGTGGGGGGGGGGTTGTTGGTTTTTCTTGCGGACTTTTGGGGGGGGGGTGCAAGTCCTTTCCCAGGTCCTTGGAGTTTATCACAAAGGCAAACCTCACGCGGGCGCCGGCATGTTTGGGAGAGCGGTTTGGTTTGGAATTTGGGTGTGGCTCAAAATTAACCAGGAGGGGTTACGCAGGTTTTGGTCCATGTTTCCACGTACCAGGGTTCCATTTGGGTACCGGTTTTTTGAGCCACAGCCATTTTGGATTTTTCCAGAAAGTTGCAACTTCTGAAGGGAAGTTCAGTGATCCCTGTGGTTTGCGTTTTGGGCGTCGAGGGATCATATGAGTCTATCGCCACGGCCTCTAAGTTGCAAGATCAAAGCATGTGAAACTTATGGCTTGACCACTCGTGTGTGTGTGTGTGGATGTGTGTCCAAGCCTGTTGGCCTGGAAACATTCTGAACTGGGCACACGGAGAAGGAGAACTGGATTCAAATCACAAGATCTCAAGTTGCGGAGAAACAAACGAGACCTCCAATTGTTAACATGGCTTCTTCCTTCTTCTTTTTTTTCCCGAAGGAAGTCCCCTTTTTAAGTCAACTATGAAACA
Source organism: Effrenium voratum (assembly GCA_963377175.1). Classification (NCBI taxonomy): domain Eukaryota; class Dinophyceae; order Suessiales; family Symbiodiniaceae; genus Effrenium; species Effrenium voratum. The sequence continues at coordinate 1,909,619 of CAUJNA010000890.1, read as the reverse complement.
AAGGCGGCCACTGGAGGTAGACATGTCTGGGGTTCTGAGAACCATCATGCTGGGAAGGGAGGCTTGTAATGATTTGCCTTACCTAAGAGATGTCATAGGCCTATCCAGAAGTTGGATGGCCACAGCAAAACTCAAGCCGACATTTGGATTGGCCTCAATCGATGCAATGTGAACCGCACCCATTCGCCATGACTGCGCACATTGAAGCATTCTGCTGCTTACAAAGCACGCCCACGTTGAGCGAGCGCGTGCTAACTTGCACAAGGCGATCAACTTGCAGCAGCATCAAACATCAGAAAGGCCACTGGTTGAGACTTCTGATCCAGATTGCTCCCAGTGGATCCCAGTTACCTATTTAGTAGGTAACCCTTCGCCATGTGTGGTTTGGTTTTTATATCGGCTGGCAAGCCCTTGGATACCGAGGGAAATGGAATCTCTGGCATTCCCAGCCTCCTCACCGCCCACATGGGGGCACGTGGCTTGTGGGAATGATCAAAGTGCTTTGCCATTCCAAAAATGCCCTCAAACATGGCAAATGTTCAACACCCCCTCAAAATATGATCAAAGTGCTTTGTTTGCCATGTCATATTTGGACCCCCTCAAAAAGATGTTGAATTGCCGGAGGGTGCAGTCTGGACTGTCATATTTATGGTTCCATTTTCTCGTGGGGAGAAGGTTGGGGGGATGCCTGTGATCATAGGTGTCCTTTTTGGTTGATTTGGTTTAAAAATAGAGGGCGATTCCTGGTTTACCTGGTGGTTCAATCAACTACCAGGGAAACCCATACATTTTCCCAAAAAGGACACCTATGCCTGTGATATGTTGAGCCACACCTATCGAGGCAGGTGGACGACGGGCAGCGGCTGGGGCCCTTCGCGCCTGCCTTAGCGAGATTCCATGTGGCTCACTCGGGCGGGTCGTCGTTTTTTGAGTTGGTATCCCCTCTCTTAGGTGGTTTGAACGGAACCAAAAGGAAAACCCGCCCAAATTTTGCAGGGTCCCCCCAAAAAAAGACACCAACTTGAAGCTTAATTAGGAACCACCTTGGTGGACATGAACCCCAAATGTTGATGTCCACCAAAGGGTCCCTAATTTAGATGTAAACATCATACCAACTTTTTGGGTTTGGACCATTTTAGTGGCAAACAGTTTGGGCGTTTTTTGGCCAGTCTACTCAAGTGAGCGAGAGTCTGAAAAGGGTTCCCGGCAGACTTCAACCCAGTGTGATTTCCAGAAAGGTAATCAGATTTCTTCGATTCGGGGTGTTCTTGTTTGCAGGACTGGGCCAGGTTCAGTTTGTTGTTGACTCCAAAAATGGGAATGGCCCAAGAGTCATGAAGATAGACAAATCGACGGACCAGCCTTTTAAATCAAGGCTGCTGCATCAATGTGCCCTTAAGTTTCATTCAGGCGGTCAACAAAGCAACGTTTGGCAGGCGGCGGGTCCCTACGTGTTGCGAATGCAGCTGGCTGTTGTCTCAACAGACAGCCCCGATGCCCAATACTTCCCTTTTTTCGGATCTTTTGTGTACTGGCCCATTTGAAGCGCAGGGGAGATGCTTAAAGGGGAAATAGTGGGAACACGTGGTTGTTGGGAAACATTTTACATTTTTGCTTATTGTGGTTTAGTGGGATTTCTTCACTTAACTGCTAACATTTATTTTTTTTGCTCCCCTTCCAACGTCAACCAAGACCCCCTGACGTGTTGAAGTATTGCTTGGTCGGCTTTGGGGCGGATGATGCTTGCCTCAGCTGGCGGCGGTGAAAAACCTCGGGCCCAACGTGCCCGGCCTTCCATGCGGAGGCCTGGAGTACAAACAAGCCCAATTTGAACGTCACCCTGCACCCAGGACTGGGGTGGGTTCCGCGCGTGTAGAGCACAGGACCCTTCCAGGTGTTGGCAGAATCCTTCTGCCAAGCAAAGTTGCCACAGTTGGGAGGCCCGTGAGTTCTGACAAATTTGCAATTCCAAACATCTTTGCTCGATCACCCGGCATGACGAATCTGGGCTAATCATGGCAAATTGAGGAGTACCAGTTGAGTGGGCAAACACAGCGTTTTGATCGCAGTTGCTTCATTTCAAGGCCAAACAGGTTTAAGGCTAATTACTCTGGCAAGTTTAAGGCTGAACTTAGGTTGGATTGTTTTGAGCATCTCGGCCAATTTGGTTTGGGCTTTTCGTTCCGTTTGAAGTCGGCTCAGGTCTAATTTGAAGTCGAGGGATTCTCAGCTTGCCAAGTGAAGTCCCGGGGTAGTGCTTCTCGTTTTGCAGGAACATCCGTGGCCGCATCCTTTGGTACAATCAAGAGTGACACATCGCGTCTGAAGTCCATCGTTTGATCCGTGACAGGAGGTGCCCCAAAGGTGACCTTTGCTTGCAACGGTCTGCAACCATAGGTGTCAGTTTTAGGTTAGTCTGGTTAAACATAGAAGGCGCTGGTTTAGATTCGGTTTAGATGGGTTGCATGCCCCATTTATCGGGGACACCCATTTTGATTTTTCCACCAAGGACACCTACTTCCATTTGGTTATGAATATTGATTTCTTTTTTTTTCTCCCCCTGTTGGGTTTGAAGGGAATCTATCACTACTGGAATTATGTGTTGTTTTCTTTTCTTTTTTTTCTCCAGGGGACGAAAACGCACATGGAGGCCTATGTTTGCAGCCCCTCTTGCTGAGAAAGTCTCTGGCAGGCCATGAACCATTGGAGGTTTTGTTGGGGTGGTCTTCACGAGCCTTTGACGGCAAGCCAACTGGCTGTGGCTCAAAAAACCGGAATTCCAAAATGGCTTGGCCTGGCAAGTGGAAACATGGACCAAAACCTGCGTTTTGCTCTCCAGTTTAATTTTGAGCCACAGCCAAATGTGGCTCAAAAACATGGAGACCAAAATGGCCGCTAGATGGAACCGAAGACTAAAACCTGCGGTTGGCCCTAGCTCATTAATTTTGAGCCACACCCAAGTTTCGTCGAAAGGGGAGCCACGATGGGGACACCCGACCATTTGCAGCGTTCCCATTTGACAGTCCCAGCCAGAAACAGGTATATATCTATATACCCGCCCTGCATCTGCTTTAAACATGTGTATAGACCAGAGTACCAGGTTTCGCTGTTTGGAGTTTGCATCTCGTGGATATGGCAGAATCTGGACGGGGGCGCAAGAACCAAGTTGAATGGGATTTCGGCGAATCGCGAACCCCTCGAATTTGTCATGCGGGGCTTCCTAGTGACCCAGCTACCTTTCAACTGGATGAGGTTGTTTTGTCCCCTCCATTTGCTTAAGAATCGATGTGTTTATTCCCCCGTTGCTTTTAAAGGAAATTGATCACTATACTGGAAATTTGTTCTCATGTTGTGTAGGGACAGCAAACTCAAATTGAGGATAAGGAAGTGGGCTCTGTAGGGAAAGATTGACCACCAGACATTTGGTGGGTTCAAAATGAAAGCTGCAACTACTCGAATGTTTGTCAAAAGCCAACATTCACATCGATCAAACTTCCCAGCGGTCGAGTAGGTCCATTTGGGCGGCGCATGTGCGAACTCACTACATTTCCCATGTCCTTTTGAGAGATTTCGTGGGTCCGTGAGTTTTGATAAATCCCTTCCCCGTATTCAATCCTGCCCCGGCCCTATCAATGCATGTTAATTTGGGTAAATATGTTTATTAGCAGGGTCCCAGGAAGTGTCCAGCGGGGTTCCACTACGGTCCTCGTCCTATCCCCCCTCCGTCAAAATCGCAACCTGCCGAGTGAGGAATGTATCAGATTTGCTCAAGGCACTTTTGGATTTGTCACATGGCGAAGCCAGAATTACCATTTGCTGTTTGGTTTACAATTAATAGAAGCGAAGTGCTGAAAGTACCCCCGACCCCCAATAAGGGCTGTCAGAAGTGAAGTGTTGGTAAAGTATTTAGGATTGGGTGAATTAGCAGTACAACGGGAGAGGTATTTTGGATTTTGGCTCAACAACATGTTCTATTAATAAGGCAGCGGATTAGGGACCCTTTGGTAGACATTGGGGGTTGTGTCCATTCAGCCACATGGATAGGTTCCCTTCCGTGGTTTCAACTTCAACATGGAGGGACCCCGATCCCTT
>CAUJNA010000890.1:1843027-1900527 GCA_963377175.1 Effrenium voratum | reverse complement strand
ACACACACACACACACACACACACACACACACACACACACACACACACATCGCGTCCGCATTTCTACAGCTTGGTATTATAGGTTTTTTCGTGCAAATGTTGTAACCTTCAACATTTAAATTGGTTTGTTTTCCTTTCTTGCCTTCTGAGAAGCATGCCAACCAAGGGTACCCTGAAGAAGGACTCAGACCATCAGAAACCTGACGGAACCCCACCCGAAATAGCCAATGAGAGTTCGAGAGCAGCTCGCTTTTGTTCCAGGTCCAGGCACCTGAGGAAAGCTGGTTTCGAAAAGGAAAAGATGGTTGAAAAGAATGGGGCACCAACCCCTAGACAAATTGAGAAGATGCTGGTTGGTCCAAATATGTCATCTGATATGTGGCACTGGATATCACAGGATCTTAGTCGAAGCCACTGAGTCTTGCGACCGGTACCCAGCCATGTACCCAAACCCCGAGTTTGCAAGCAAGAAGAAAACAACCTTGCGGACTTCGCGCGTCGCTTGGGGAAGAGCTGGGTTCAACACCTGTCTCTTCAAGGGACGGTTTCGGGCTTTGTCGACACTTTGTATTGTATGCCACCCTCCCGACAAGGTCGGGTTGCCAAACATGGGGAGCGGATCGCCGGCAAGGTTGGTTGATTGTTCCCTTGAAACGCTTTTGTTTGGTGTCTTTGAAGCCCCTCATGAGTGTTGGAGGACTGATCAGAATTTGGGTATCTCCTATTCACGACGTCTTGGTGGTTTCTATCTGTTACGTGCTCAAGTCAGTTTCTATTTGGCTTGTCTTAAAATGGTGCAGCCCGGAAAAGGTGCCTTTTGGTTTCATTCAAAACTAGTCAAATCGGGTACCCTGCAGAATTACAAACCCATTTGGGGTTTTTGACAGGGAAACGAATGGGAAAACCGCCATATTGAAAGGAACTTTGGCTGTTTAGTGCCCTTTCTCACCCTTCTTTGTTGGGAGGGTTCGGGACCCTACTAAAATAGACTACAGAAAAAAGTTGGCACCCTTATTCTAAGCTCTCTACTGGAGGACAGAGGAGAGCAAGGTGGCGGTGGGCTCAAAAACATGGACTAAAATGGCACCCTGGTATGTGGAGCCAAAGGCTAACACCTACGTAACCCTTGCTCTTAAATTTCGAGCCACGCCCGTATCACCTATTTGCGGGGTCCCCCTTTTGCAGAATTACAACTTAGGGGTCTTTGAAAGGGAACAGAACGGGAAAACCAGCATATAGGAAAGGACATATCACCATTTTGGGGGGGTCCGTTTTTTGTAAGGCATGGCCAAGTCAGAGTGTTGGGGGACATCGCTTTGCTTCTTGCCCTCGAGGCCAGCTTTACCACCTCGAGAAGATCACCTTCAAGTCGCCCTCCGAGCACACCGTGCAGCCCTTGGAGCCAGCTAAGGGGTGTTGCGACCCGGGAGGGACCCCGTTTTTTTGTTTGTTTTTGCTTGTTTCACCAAGTTTGGACCTTGAAACGTGGCAGTTGCAGTGGGCCCCGCCAGGAACTTGCAACTGGGAAAACACAAATAAGCTGACTGGAGTGGAATGGCCGCATAATTTTCATTTCGGAGCCGTTCTATTGTTGAGGGATAGAAGCGTCCCTTTCCAGATTCAACATCTCTTTCGAAGATGGATGTTCCTTTGGGGCGTTGCACGGGGGAACTCTGGGCAGCCCCGGTTCAGGGGGGGAGTGAGAGCTTGGAATGGTCACCAACAACTACTGTAGCTAGCGAGCACCCGCCCAAAGTAGTTGAGCGAAAAATGAGTTCCACATGTGAATGAGTAAATGATGTTTACCAAAGAGACCCTAGTTACAAGTCACTTCTGAATGTGTCAAGATGAGCAGCTTCGAATTGAATGGTCACCTTTCTGCTTTCAACACCGCCCCACGAACAGTCCTTTTGGGCGGTGATTCGAGCCCGCAACAGGGCTTCCAGTTTGCTCTCACCATGGAACCTGACAGGAGGGCCCTGGAAGACCAACTTCTTTTCAAAGGGACCTGTCAGGCTCCATGTTAATTGGTGGGAGGCGATCCCGTTTTCTTTCATTTCAGGCATTTTGGAGGCAAACGACGAGTTTGGGCTTGGGCCTTCGAAACTTCCAAAGAAGGTCGCTTGGTACAGGATGCACGCGAAGGGCTTCAAGGTCATCAGAAGGGACTCAGGTTAGGTTTACTTTAGAATAGGTGTTATTTCCCCTCTTTGCTTTTAAAAGAATCCACTCTTTCACAAGAACAATGTAGACCCCCCATGACCCCCCAAAATACAACTTCTTCTTCTTTCCATGATGTCTGCTCCCGTTTGTTTTCCCGCGCGGGCTGCACGAAGAAAATACCAAACATAGTGAAAGTTGCCAACGGTAGTTTTGGTTCACAGTATCTCATGGATCTGCCCCCATTTCCCCATGGGAACAACAACTATCAGTACCAAATGTGTGCGTGTGTGTGTGTGTGTCTTTGTTCAAGGGTACCCTTTTTTGGGGTGGTTGTAAAGGGAAACCAATAGGATTTTGAGGCTTCCCTTACTTTCAGACACACGCACATCCCGGCTTCGTGCAACTTTCAGGTTTCAGCCCAGTCTGCCACACACTTTTGTGTTGATGAAGTGGGCACCTTCGCCCACTTCCACACCTCTTGTTTCCTTTGTATGTCTGCGCTTCTTCTGGAAGTGCAACACTTCTGGATGGTTTTTGGTTGCAGGGGAGTCCTGGGAGTGTTTTTCCAATGGAGCTTAGGAAGTGAGAGGATACGCCAAACTGGTCCAGTCAGCCTCCGGGAGGTGCAAGGAGCTCACAATGCCATGGAGGCAGAGCTCTACCACACGGGCAAAGCGCCTCTGCAGGCTGACTGGGCTCTGAATGAAGGTTTTCGCGATGAAAAACACCCTGGTTGATGAATATAGCTTCACTGTTATTGGCAAGCAACTTTTTGTTGGTTCTGTTTATTTTCGAAGGGGGGGCTGCAAGAGACAAAGCTTTCTGCTGCTTTCTGCGACTCTGCCAAGGGTTGATGAGTATAGAGTTATCTAAGTTTCCATAAGTTTCCCCTTCTGGTGGATTTGAACATCATTTGCTGGACCACATTATATAGATGCCATCCGCGAATGGAAACTGGCGAGATTGGGCGTTCCCGTTTGTCCTGTCCACTTCAAAGGTAAACCAAATGTCATGTTGCTCAAATGAGCAAGGGAGGTTAGTGCGACTCATCCATGAGGAAACCGCCGTCATTGAGATTATGGAATCACATTTGGTTGAGATACTGTGGATGGACGAAATCCTGCACCACTTGGAAACCATGGGAACCCGTTGTTTGTGGGCATTTACAGGAGAACCATCATTCCAGGGTTTCTTAGGTGGTGCAGGATTTCGTCCATCCACAGTAGGTCCATGAACAATCTGTGCTAACGTCCAGGCTGCCCTCAGCAGTAGCCGAGAAAGGTCAAGGAGAACATTCGAATCTGCAACATTCATGGAAGTGAAGAGGGGCTTCGCCAAAAGGCCAGTTGTCAGAAAAAACCCTCCGATCGTCAGTTTCCCATGGCTTGCAGTGAGTAAGAACTGAACGCCTTTCCTCCTGCTGGGCCAATGGAGTTGACCCGACGCCTGACACGAAAGAAAACGACCGCCTATGAGAATGTATCATGGTGTTCGTGTTGAATATTATGTTATTTTACTAACTTCAGAGCTCCGACATCTTTGGTTTATAGGTGCTCGGGGCTCGGGTCCGTTGTTTTTTTCTGAAGGACATCCCATCCCCAGTGTATGGAGGGGAGGGCGTAAACAACAAATCAACGCTTCCCCAAAGATTCCTTCTTAGTGGGAAGGACACTGCATGAAGGGGTCACTTGTCTTGAAGGTGCTGAGCAGGGAATGAGGAAACGACCCCTATAAACCATCCCCTATGGTATCCTTTAATGGAATCCCTAGGTTCATTCCCTCATTCCCCACTGAGCACCAGCAAGTTTTTGCATCCTTTGTATCCATTGGATCGATGGCTTCCCAAATCCTGCCATTTGCTTAAGACCATTTGTTATTTCCCCCTGATGGTTTTAAAGGGAATGTATCACTACCTAGAGTCTCCGTGACCCTTTGTTCATAGGACCCGATTAATTATTTTGGGCAATGACCAACCATTTTTTGACCATCCGGCTTTTTCCAGGGGGCGACAAAGCAAATGCTGGAAGAATCAATCTCTCTCGAGGGCGGCTTCAAGCACTTGATCGCCTCTGTCAGCTTCCGGCAAGATGAGAACGACACCGCCTCAGCCAAAAAAATCGCCCGGCGATTTGGGCCGGGGCCGGGCAGTGTCGAGATGGAGACTATAGGTTTTAACCCTCCCAAGCGTTTCTTGGGACCGGACAGCAAAATGGGTAGGGAACTAGGTCCTCCAATAGTGGGTCCTCCAATAGGGGTCCCTATATTTCTCCCATTTGGGCGATTTTGAGCACCTTTGGGGCCCGTGACAGGTGAGTGTTTGTTTGGTTGGGGTGATGTTCTAAGGGGAAATTACTCGGGAGCCCTGAATAGTGGTTGTGAGGGAACATTGGGGCAACGCAAACAAATAAACGTGCTTGTGCCTTTGCTCAGTAGTGCCCTTTCTCACCCTTCTTTGTTGGGAGGGTTCGGGACCCTACTAAAATAGACTACAGAAAAAAGTTGGCACCCTTATTCTAAGCTCTCTACTGGAGGACAGAGGAGAGCAAGGTGGCGGTGGGCTCAAAAACATGGACTAAAATGGCACCCTGGTATGTGGAGCCAAAGACCAACACCTGCTCAACCCTAGCTCTTAGATTTTGAGCCACAGCTGACTCAAGTGGGGACCCCAGCCTTTTGTTCTGAACAGGCGCAATGGGAGCCCTGAGTTTGTCGCGCCAAGAAGCATGGTGTGCCGTGGTGTGCCGTGAAATGACATATGCACTTCGAGCAGCAATCGACGTTGGGTGGACTGGGGGAGATGGGATGCATGAAGCGCAATTCGCTATTATCTACCCGGAGTCTCCGGATCTGACCCTGTAAAATTAGGTTCATGGCCCTGGGGGAATGACCAACCATTTTTCAACCATGGGGACTCCAGGTATCTACATGCTGAAAGGCCTCAGGGCGTGAAAAGTTGAAGACCTGAGTCGAAAGTGACAAGTCTTGTAAGCTGCCATATGCTCGCAATTGTTGCTAGGAATTCTGCGTCACAATTGATTTGACCGCAATGTTGAGTTGTCATTTCGGAATGAGGGAATGCTAGCTCCCCATTTACAGGTTGCCGGATCCTTAACGAGCAAGCATCAAGGCTAAGCGTTCTTGTATTTTTGAGGGCGCCCTTTTCAGGGTTTAAAGGAAGCCTCCGAAAAACATTGAGGCGGTCCAAATCTTTCCTACCTGGAGTCTCCTTCCGACCCTTTAAAAATGGGTTCATGACCCCATTATTTTGGGTAATGACCAACCATTTTTTAAGGGTCAGAAGGAGACTCCAGGTATGTTGACAACCCAAGCAACATGGCATGCTCGAATTCTCCGCAAGCCAACGTTGGATGCACAAAGTCAGTGTCGCACCTGGGAGGGATGAAGCCCTATAAAAACTGGGATTCGAACTACCCACAAATTCTACTGATCAATTCCCGTGTGGCCGTGGGCACCAATGGGATCCCATTTTGGGGTAGGTGAAGTCACCACCCATTTTAGGACCTATTTCAGTGCTTGGATTGAATGGGAGGTTCACCGCGGGCTTTTTCACCCGATTTGGGTTTTCGCCGTTGGCTGAGGAGTGGAACATGTTCCTGAACAGCATCTTCTCTGCCATGCCGCAAGAGAAGGCCGGTTCGAAACCCCGCCTGAAGGTCAGCCAGCGGAACCGGGATTGGAAGTCGTTGCGATCTTTCTTGTCTGTTTTCATTGCGATCTTAGCGAGAACCGGGGGTATAAATAGAGGTCACGAAAAATTGGTCCTTTACTTGGGGATCCACTTCTGAATTTTCAGCTTGTGGAATTCTAGTAAGCTTGCTGGCGCTCAGGGAATGAGGGAATGAGCCTGGGGATTTCCTTAAATGAAACCATAGGGGATGGCTTGTTCGCTGCCATTTCGCATTCCCTGCCTTTCGCACCAGTCAAATTTGCGGATCTGTTGGCTTTTTGCTCACTGAAGGAAGCAACAGCCTTTACGTGAGAAAGGCCACGACTTGTGTGGAGTCGGAGACCCGGGAAAGCTCAGAAAACGAAGAAACCATCTGGAGTTCATTTGTGTTCATACCCATTCATACCCAAATCCATCGGACAAATTTTTGTTTTTGTGTTTTTTTGTTGAAAGTAAGTGTTGGTTCCAAAACGGATCTATCACTGATTACTGAACATGTCTTCTCATTCTTTCCAGGTCAGGCAGAAGCAACTGGAGGATGCTCCTTGTTTATGTTTTTTGCCTAGACGCAAAGGGCTGGTGGATGGCTCCACTCATTGATCCTCCGGGAAGTCTCAGGTACGTCCAATTGCTTTCAACCTTTGCATCTTTGGTTTTGTTCTGATGCTTTGATAAAGTCAGGTGCGGGGTGGCCTGCTGAGGTGTTATCTCATAACTGTGTGCCAAGTTGATTAAATTGGTAGGTGTTGGGAAATGGTAGTTGTTGTTCCAGGACATCTGTACTTTGCGGATGTCTCTTGCAAAGTACCTATGTAAAAGCATGTGCCTAGACACACATGCAAGCACATTTCTAGTACGACACACACATCACAGCATTAGATTGTGTTATCTACCGTTGCTGGCAACATGGACGCCATCGAGTTTTTTTGACTTTTGCTGCAGAGGTCTGCGCGCGTGCAGGCAAAGAGATGGAGAGACGAGAGTCAAACCCATAGCAAGGGTTGCCCTACAAAATTGGCCGGGAGGCGGGGGTGGGGAAACGAAATTGGATTGGGCTAGGCATACCTGGAGTCTCCATGACCCTTAAAAATGGGTTCATGCCCAATATTTTGGTTATTGACCCCATTTTTAAAGGGTCATGGAGAATCCAGGTACTGATTAGATAGCCGCACATCACCTAGGACCAGCACTCCTGACACCCCCAACGCCTGCAACACCTGCACTTCAGCACCGCCAGCACCCAAGTCGCCCCAGATCACTTTAACATGGCCGTTGGATCAAACCGTGATCTTTTGTGCAAATGTTTGAGGTCCAGGTTGTTGATCATCCCCCCACAGGCTGCTTCGGCCACGATCACCAACCCCTACCTCGACCTGCTGCCTCCGGACCGATATGGGAAACCTGAGGATGGTGTCCTTGAACAGTTCCAAGAGCGCGGGTGCCTTATTCATCATGTTTTTGTGCAGCTGGCGTTTTTACGAGTTCCGAAAGCCAAGCTGTTTCACTACTGCCACTCGGCAATTTCAGGGTTTGGTGAGTGCTTGGGAGATGTTCGGTTTGCGATTCTTTATGAGACGCCCGGAGCGTAAAGCAAGAACCATACTTTCGAAGATACTTGGAAGCTGAAGTGCTGATTGCAATTGCACTTGTAAGTAATATACTTCTTGTAGTGCAATCACCGAACAAGGCTTTCTGGCAAAGAACACTAAGAATTGCAATTGTAGTTCTACAAGACCACTAAGACTTATCCCCTGTAGTGCCGGCATAGAATCTTTAGCATGGTTTCGTTCTGAAGCCCATACAAGATACGGAGGGTTGGGAGGGGAAGGTTCATAGAATCAGTCGCTGTGACAGGGGACATTTTGGTAATGACCCCATGTTTTAAGGGTCCTGGAGACTCCTGGTACCGCCAAATGATGGCAGGGGAACAGATGAGAGAGTTTTTTTGTTTTTGCCGAGGGCAATGAGACGCCCCGTGACACCAACAGTACCCAACTGCAACTGGGCCAAGCCCGGCTTGTCTTCCTGAAGTTTCCTTCTGACCCGAATCCAAAATGGTTGGTCATTACCCAAAAAGAATGATAAAATCATGTTAGCCCATGTTTAAAGGCTCAGATCCGGAGACTCCAGGTTGTGTTGGTTCGTTTGTTCGATTTCTATCGGCCCGGTTTTTTTGGGGGATCGGGTTGGAGCTCCCGCTTTCAATGCTTCAGGGGCCCCACTCTGGTCAGATAGACCGATCGGGCATCAAAATCCGCGGCCGCTGGCCGTTTGCTTCGGCCGGACGTTTGACCCCAGGAACCCTCTAGGCAGTTTAGGCAATCGCCCAAGATTTTTGGCCACCAAAGTTCGGGTTGTGTGGAGGTTTCGGACTGACCTGCCACCCTGCTATGAACCCAGGCACTCTACCTGGAGTCTCCTTCTGACCCGAGTCAAAAATGGGTCCAGACCCTATTCATTTTGGGTAATGACCCCATGAAAACTCCAGGTAGGCACAATGGCCAAGGAGTTTTGACCAAAACTCGGGCTCCGGAGGTTTCCTGTGTGCCAGGACAAGTCCTTTGTGAGGTACAAGGGGAGTTCCACGGCGCGCCGAAAAAGTCAGTTCGGAAAAAAGGGGGGGGCCCAGAACATTCCGCGGACGCCGGGGCCCGCTGTTTTGAGGGGACCCGTTTTTAGGTCGGTGTAAAGTGAAACCAAAGTTTGTGGGTCCTCTATTTTGACGCATGCCTTCCTTGGTCATGCTGGGCACAGTGCAATTGATTGGAACAAATCTCCATAGAACAGAAACAAATATGCCCTTTAGGAGCCCCTGGCCACTGGTGGGCACAACAAGTCAATTCCTTGTTGATTGATGTTGGGGGGGGGAACATGTTGCGCAAGGAAACACCCCGCCTCATAATCCGCTGGGCTGCATCTGGGGGTTTCCAGTGCAAAATGCTTTGCACCGACCACACCGGTGCAAGCCTTCAGAATTCCTCATAGTGAGGAAGCCCCACAGAAATGTTCAAGATAGTTGTTGGGTGACTTATAGCACTTTCTGATGTTTGATACAAGCAGTGCAAGTGGGAACCATCTTATCGTTCAAGAGCAGTCGGAGCCTTGAATTTGTAGAAGTGCATGTGGCATTCTGTGGTATTGGTGGCCAATGCAGTCAGTACGGCGTTGTAAGCACAGCAAACCTGGTGATTGTCATGCTCAAAAGTGATCTTAAAGAGCGATCACATTGATCTCCAATGAAAGGCTTCTTGATACTTGAGGATGCCTGTCCTGTGCACCATTCCCTGCCAGCATCACATTGACATGATAGTTTGGTGCGTGGATAGAACCCACTAGCCCAGACTAAATATGGCCCAGTTGTCCGAGCGTTGCTGAGGACATGTTATCAGTCATCAAGGTGACATCCAACGATTCCGTCTGAGAACTGCGTGTCAACCTGCCAGTCTTGCTTTTCCGTGCAGAGTATCGTGTGTGGTGCTTCAGATGCAAACCTAGAATTAAAGGATGATCGCCAGCGAGGTCAGTTACATAGACCATGATTCTACGCATTGATCCGCTTGCAAGAAGTTCAGGTTGAACGGTGTTGCTATTTGAGTTACACTTCGGACAACATTTGGGTATGGGTCAAAAAAAGGTACCCAAAATGGAACCCTGGTAAGTGGAAACATGGACCAAAATCTGCAGTCCCCTGTTGGTTTAATTTTGACCCACACCCATTTGAAGTTTATCCTTGTCTCTGAGGCATCGCAGGATTGAAGCTTCATGGCTTCGACAGCCGCACAAAGGGGGTACGCGGAAATATATCCCGATCTTGCCCTAGCAAAGCAGCAGACAGGCTTGAGCAGTGGTTTGAGGTGCTGGCTTAATTATTTATGGAAACGTTACATTTGAGAGCCTGCCTCTATTTACAGAAGACATGCAGTAAAGGCCGAGCGGAACAATGTGGGCCATGCCACATGGTTGGGTAAGATCACAAATACATCCTGCGTTGGAACACGAGGTCAACTAGTACAACACAGGTGTAGGGTTGCAGAGCGAGGTGGGAACACACAACCTTTCCGTCATGTGGCAAATAACTCATGGATAACAACACCTAGTGCAAGGGATTCAGCACTACCTGGAGTCTCCATGACCCTTGAAAATTAGGGGTCATTGCCTCAAATTGAGGGCTCATGGCCCAGATTTCTACGGGTCACGAGGAGACTCCACCTAAGCATCTTGTATGTTTCTTTCCGCCCCATTCAGCTGATTCCGGTAGTGAAGCGCATGCTCTTTTGGAGCGTGCGTTTCCCGGACATGTACTCGTGCGGTTGGATTTGCAGAGTTTCTGCGCACACAAAGAAAACATGTACTTTTGCAGAGCCAATCATCCTGATACTTATAAGTTGTTGTTTAGGGCGAGTCCATGCAATCTTGCAGCAACAGTAGAGTACCCTACTAGTATGTATATTCTTATACTTGAGAACCTTTCTCAGGTTGGTGCTTTCAGGGTACCTTATACTTCGAGCAACTCATATAGAAGTACTTGATGCGCATCAAAATGGGGGATCCCTGTTGGTGGTCCTTTTGGTTTGCCTTTTGGTTTCCCTTCAAACCCAGCTGAACAGGCTAGCATCCCAAAAAGCGCAAACCCGTTTGCGCCGGTCCTTTTTTTTGAGCTGGTACCCTTTTTGGCTTTCAAAAAAGCACTAACACGGAAACAAACACCCACCATTTTGGGGTCTCCCACCTTAAAGGAGAGCCACACCCAGTTGGGAGGCCGTCGCAGAGCGTGAGTTGCGCGAGTTGCGCGAGTTGGGGGTTGGGAAGGTTCCACCCTGCGAACCGGCCACTTGGATCGCCCGGAGCCCCGGGTCGAGGCCACCCGATTGCTGCTGCTCAAAACTCAAAGCTTTGGACACCACAACCAATTTGAGTCTTTTTTTTCGTGACCCCCCCCCCCATTTTTTCCATTGTGGCATTCTGGCGATCTAGTGTGACCCCCCAAAATATAGTTGGTTTTCTTTTGGTTTCACTTTGAAACCACATGCTGGTTTCCCCACAAAAGACACGGTCTTGGTGGTTCCCATCCATTTCCCAGAAAGATGTTGTTGTTTTGGTTTGACACGACTACTAGTTGCCACACCACTGAACAATCGAAAATCAGGGGATCTGGAACATCGTGAAAGTCCCAAGGACTCAACAATTTGGTGACTTGCCAGGCTGAAATTGTGAAGCCTGGAGGCAGTCCTGGTGATTGGTGATTGGTGACTTAGGGGGTTTGAGCATTCCTTTTCCGCGCCATAACGCAGGGTTGCGCAGCATTTCAAAGAAGCCGCCTAAGGAAAACAGGGCTCCTTAAAAGATACAGTTTGCAACCATTTGAAACATGGCTTTTTCCACCAAAATCAAGGGGAACCACAATTTACAAGGCAATGTTCAGGTGTGTAATGTAAGGATCCCTGGAAAACCCAAAGGAGGTTGTTCACAGCGGTCTCAACATGAGTTCGGAGTTGGCCCAACCTTGCTCGACCTGCTTTGTGAGCGTCACGACCTCCTGAAGGCGGCTTACGTAAATTGCTCGCTCGAAGGGAGTCAGACCTGTCACACCGCTTTTGTACTCGAAGAGTCGTTCAGTAGCATCCCACAGTATGTTCATGGTAGTCATGCTAGCATCAACCTGCGCAGTTTTGAGTTTTGTTCATATGTTTCCATTGATGTGGTTTTTTGGAGGGAAGGGGGGGGAACCTCTTTTGGGGGGGGAGGGGGTGAGGCAACCTGCCCCCTTGGGCGGGGGGGAGTTCGACGGAAGCCAAATCCCGGGCAGGTCTTCTTGGAGCCTCAGCTCGTGGGGCCCAACCAGCTCCTGCAGTTCCGCTCCAGCCGGGGACTCGGAGTCTTCGCGGATACGTGACGGGTTTTTTCTTTTTCTGTGGGCCCATGGGGCATGGTTTTCAACCCCCTTTTGGTTTTGTCATGGTTTCCCTGCAAAACGACCAAAAATTTTCTGCTCCGTCGTGCAGATCGATCTTTTAGATGTGGCTTGGTGTGTGTGTGTGTCACCAACAGTTTTCGACTTGGATCTGGGAGCCCAGAAAAAGGGCTCGCCTCAAATAGCAGACACCCCCAACGAATGTGGTAAGGGCACCAAGCAACCGGGTTTTAACCAACGCGAAACCGGATTCCATGGACCCAAAAGAAGCCTGGGTGAATTATAACGACCTCACCACCCCAAATGGTGATTCATGTGGGGAATAGCCCCCCAACCACCTTATTTCAGGCTGCTGAAATATTATGATTCACCCAGAGAAAGTTTCATTGATTGGCCTTAGGCTTTGTCTGGCCTGCCAGAAAGCACTCGCAAGCGCTTCGCTCGGTGTTTGGGAGGATCTTTATGCACTCCGATCGTTTCCTGATTCCCTCGTGGGGGCTGTGCCCAAGGTTCAACAGACGCTTTTGTTCAAAGCCCACTTTTCCCTGGGCTTGGGTTTCTTCCTTAGTGAGACCCTCCTGGAAGGTTCCTTGGCACACTGGATGTTTACGATTTTGGGTTTGGTAGGGACTTCCTCAAGCACTGACAAGTCAAATCCGCAAAGATGTCGGAGTGCCAGGTTCATGGGAATCCATGGGGCAGCTGCTTCTTATGGCGGCAGATGTCGGACATTTAATGGGTGTGGCCTCAAAGTAAAAAGAAGACAACATCAAACAAATCTAGTTGGATAGTTTTGATGGGCGCGTCCGACACGAAATCGTCATGTTTTGTGCGTTGCAGCCAGGCGACTAAAAAATGGCAGTCATGGCAGAAGGCAACAGGGCATGGTTCGGTGTGCGACGAGTGAAACATTTGACGCAGGTTCAGGGGTGCACCAGCGGAGGTTGGGTGGCCCTCGAAGACCGAGTCTACAGTCCTACCACAACTCCCGAAGTGTTCAATCCCTCAATGAGTTAGTAGCTTGCCGTTTGCGGTAAGCCTTGGCATGAGGCAACCAGCTCGTGTATGTTTCTAGGCTAAAATGTGCTTACATGACCATGACATGTAGTACAACTACCGCGACTACCACAGTAACGGGTCACAGCTTCCATTGATGGATGACAATGCAATATAGCGCTCAGCTTTTTGAGATCCGGGCTAGGTGTTTTGACATCTTGATCAATCAGTATTAATTTTCAGGAGGGTGTACCCTGAACTTGATTTAATGCACTTCAAAGCAATTTGGATTGACAACGTTAGCATAGGACTCTGGTTTTTTGAATCTTCAATGCAGTACCTGCTTGAAGCTTTTCATGTGTAAAGTGTGCTGGCACGACGCGTATGTTTGACCTTAACCACTTTGAAGCGTTTGTGCGGTTTGAAGCGTTCCAAGGCCCCTGTGTTTGGCTTGCAGACGCAATCTTTGATTGCACGCCACCTGGAGAGGCTTTCGCGCGCCGAATCGGACGTGGGAACCACATTGCTCAAGCATATCGTTATCCTCATATTCTCTTGACGGGTAATCTAGGGGCATGTTTATGGTGTTTACGTGCTATTGGTACGTCCGTAGTTGCTTGGAACTTGTGTCGTTCCCGCTGTGTCATTCTCACCGATCGATAAACGAGGCATCAGCGGATACGAGCCCTCGAGATTGGAACCGGCTCCTTGGCTGAAGTGATATCGACGAGTCTGCGACTGCGCGGTCAAAATATCTCTCATCTATAGATTGGTGAGGATGGTTGGGGAATGGCAAGGTGGCCTTGGAAGAATATCATCTTCCGGTATTCCCTCTCGTCGGCATGTAGGTGTGTCCCTTTCGGAGCCCAAATCCGAAGAACCCTCCAGTACATGTTCTTTGTGGAATGGGATCTTCAAACTCCAGTCGATGGCTCTTCGGATGTCTGTGCTTCGGGAATCTTTGGGTGCTCCATTTTTAGCTAACGAATCACGAATCACGGTGCTTTCTCTTTCAGCTCATGAGTGTTGGCTCGAAAGGAAAAATATACAATACCTGCTTGCGTGCAGGTGCTTGACCTTTCATGCTGCGATCATTCTTTGAATTCCTGATCAGTTCGCGTTGCAGTGATCTCTCAAGTTGGTTGACGCACCACCATCTGTCAACTGAGCCTGTGTCGATCCGGCCTCTGCCGTCCTTGGCTTGGCAACTTTGGGATACATCTTCGCCCATTTTATGCCGGACAAATCACCGCAGATTGACCTGGAACTCAAAATATTTTTAGGTGCTTAGGGCAATGCCCTTTTGGCGCCCTCCCCTCTTTTGTTGGGTTCCCTTCCGACTTGCAAGCGAGAAGAACAGAAGGAAAACCCCAAAACAGGATGACGTCCCTTGGATTTGTTGTTCATCCTACCTGGACCCTCAACTTACCCTCAAGAAAATGGGAAATGACTCCACAAACTTGGGGCAGGGCAATATCCCATGTGAGTTGGTACTTTGAGCTGTCCAGGTACCTCAAAAGGTGAACAGATGTGACAAGGGCATCCCCAAAAGAAGGACGGGAGCATTCAGCGCGTGCCGGGTCCGCCCGGAGCGCCTTCGGGCTCGTCGAAGCTGCTGAGGCCAACGACACGAATCCGCCAGGGGTGTCGGAGTTGTGGGACAGGCCTCCGAAGAGCTGGGGCCGCGGGAGCCTTTTTTCCTCGTTTCATTTTTGGCAACGCCCAAGCGGTGTAACTCAGGTGTTGTTTTTTGACCAGAAGGAGACTTAGTGCCGATTTGCAGGGACGGAATGGCAGCGAAAGACATGTGAACCAGTTCGATGTCATAGAAATGTTGCCTGACAAAGGTGGCTCCAACCTTGCAGCCTTGATGCAAGTCATTTCATAGGGGGTCCTTAAGTCTGGACAGCGAATTCACAAAGTTCGGACCCAGATGTCATCCGCGTTTGAAGGTCCAGCGAAGAGACCAACTCGTTTCCATGTTTCAAGGTCAAATGCCTTTCCAAAGCTTGGGATCGCCAACGCTCCGTTCGAGGCCCCAGACTCCTAGCGATACATGCGGGTACCGTCCATCACCATTGCACCTGAAAGATGCGACCTTCCCAAATGACATGTATGAGTTACCCTTCCATAAAACCAACATGGATCTTGACTGCAGCCATGGAAGAAAACAAATCCTGGCATCTTTTGTCTTGTTCCGTGGGAAATGACCATGGCAGCCAGCCCATGCCTTCAAGTTGCCTTTGAACACATTTGGCGAGTTGATCGCTGCCAGTCGCTGGGGGCTGAACAACCGCATGGTGCAAGACGCCCCGGGTCCAAGTGGGATTTGTGGACTGTGATGTGCTGGACCCAGGAAAGTGGCTGCGTTTGATTTGGGGGGTCCTTTTGCGGACCCAGCGGTTGTTTTCCTTTGGTTTGCCTGCCACAGAAAAAAAGGGGGGGTACCGGGGTACCCTGAAAAAAGGGCAAGACCCATGTCGGGAGGTTTCAAGATTGGGGGGTGTCGTCCTTTGAACGTTTAGTTAGACTTTGGAGGGATCATTTGAGGATGTCATTAGTAGCCAGTTTGGGTGTGTCTTGTTTGGGGGTACCAGCTGGCGTTTACCAGTGAAACCAAAGGGACACAACTCATTTGCGCAGTTCCTCATTCTGAGACGCACCCACTTAGCAGACTGATTTATTCCGTCAAGTGTTTGACCACGTGCCATGTGACAACACAATGTTTGAGACGGTTGTAAAGGAACAGCAGCATGACACCAAATATTTGGATGAATTCCAAGTTTGACTCATACCAAAGTGGGTTGATTGCTGTTTCAATGCAAGGAGGCTGACTGGCAAACCACGGCAGATACGCGCAGTTCAACCGGCCGTCATTGACTTGCAGGATGTATGTTCCCCCGCTGCCATGTTCAACATTTGACCGCCTTGCATAGATCAAAGCCAACCGCAAGAACATTGGCATGTCTCTTGGGGTGAGGGAAGCCAACAGAAAACCCTTTCATTTTGGGGGCCTTCTGGTCGAGAAGCACGGCGCTCCTCGATTTTAAGCAGGCCCAACCTGCGCAAGGGGCGGCTTCACGTGGCAACCTCTTTACAGGTCCCAGTGGTGCCCTTTCTGCTCTTGAGCTAGCTTTAGTTGCTCTTTTGCTTTGTGTTGCGCAAGGCAACAATAAATTACAGGGAGTTGTTGTGTTCTGTTTTGCTGCCAGGACCACTATATTTGACACTCAGTCCAGCACAGACAAAAAAGTGGTGTCCCTTTGTTCCATGGCTACAACAACATGGAGTGAAGCGTGCCGCCTTTGAAGGAAGGGTCTCTTACCTCAGATTCGCGGGGATTGGTCGAACCCTGACGAAGCCAACCCCAAAACCGTAGGGTAGAAGGGGACTTTCGGAAAGCGGGCTTCAATGGGGTCATGAACTCATTTTAAGTGTCTTGGACACTCCAGGTGCACATGTGGCTGTGGGTCAACACCAATGGTACCATTTTGGGGTAGGTGCACCACCCATTTTAGTCGATTTTAGTGGGGATTGGGATGTTCACTGGGCGTACGATTTGGATTTTGACCCATGGCCATGTCACCCGAAAGTTTCTTGGGGAGCTCCTCATTTTTGCAGCGTGTTTCTTGGATCCCCGCCAGAGGCCACTTCCGCAGTTTCGGCCCCCCCCGAAAAGCGCGGATGCGCTCATTACAAGGCCTGGCGCACTCCATGAGTGCCAGAATACCATATGGTGAATTTAAATGGGGAGTCCCCTGAAAAGTGGCTGGCGGACATAAATCTCCAGGTAAATGATGTCCACCACAAGGTCCCCAATTAAAATTCGCGCCATATCTTTTAAGAACCATTTGGTGGCAAACAACACTCGGATTTGCTTTCGGGGCCAGTCTCAGGAACTCTATCAGGTCCGGATTGCACTTCATATGTGAGAAAATCCGACCAGTTCCCAACCCAAAACCGGACGCGTCAACGTAAGAATCCGCCACTCCGGCTGGAGGGTTCGATGGTCCAAGCCAGGTCTTTTTCAAGGTTCCTGATTCGGACTCTTCCCGGGGACAAGGGATATCCATGCCTGGGCTACTGGAACTCCCGTTTCGGTTCATTCCCTGAGCTTGTTTTTGAAAATGGGTCCATGACCCCAGTTTGGGGAACGACCAACCATGTTTTAAGGGTGGAGACTCGAAGGGAACGAAGGGAAACTTCCGGGAGTCTCCGGATCGGACCCGGAGAAAAGTCCCCTTCGAGCTTTTTCCGCGGGCCCTTGGGTTTCGTTTCGGGTGAAACGACTTTGCCAAGGCCGGCGGCCGGGAGCTCACCTTGGTGCAGATGGCCAACGCCGACCACAGCCTTCCGAGGCCCAACCACCTCACAGGCGCGCGGCGTGCGGCGGATCGGCGGCTCGGGGCGCGGCGACTCGGGGCGCGGTGCATTCTTTTTCGGGGTCCCAGGGAGATCTGTGTTTTTTTTTTGGGGACCCCAACTCACTTCCCGAGCTCCTGGACTTGTTTATCTGTTTCGGCGCGCGCAAAATTCTTCTCGGCGAAATCGGCGAAATCGGTGGGGTTTTGGTTCTTCGGGGTCCCCATGGAGATGGGGTGGGGCGAATTCTGTCCTTTTTTTGTTTGGGGGGAACCGTCTCTCACTTCCCAAGCTCCTGTTGTTGTTTGTTCTCTTGTTTTTTCTTCTTCTTCTTTTTTTACAATTCTCTATTTGTGTTGGATTGTTTTACCCCTGTCAGGTTGCCTCAAAGGAATCAAAGGCAAACCATGGGGATGGATATGCCGGTTTCTCAAAATGGAGTTCGGACCTACCACTTTGAGAAACGCCCATACAACAACCTGAACATGTTCAAACCTGCAAGAGGAGTGGTTTTCCTTGAACACCAGCACAGAAACGACAACTTCGGAGAAAAAAAAAGAAGGTACACCACATATGAGCAGCTAACAATATCATTGGCAACCTTTTGTTAGACAGGCTATATATATATATATATGTATTGCCTTGATAGGCAGAACAGTTCTTGACTTCAGTGACCACGTCCTGAGCTTTTCGTTGTACCGGGCATACGGGAAGGGCAAATGGGGGCAATCCAACGGCCACATTCTACGCCGAGTACGTGGGATCCACAAGCGGAGCGGGGCCGTGGGGACGTGATGCCGTGCCGCGGTCGCCGCCCGGATGGAGATCCGGGTTGGGACTATGAGTGGTTTCCGCCTTTGGTGCCCTAGACTGATGGATGGTCTTCGGGCGTGCTCGGACCTACTGTACATTTGTTCCCGCGGTGCGAGTGGGGCTTGCGTGCCGGCGTGTAGGCAGTGGAAGTGAATGTGTCTGAAAATTATACTCCCAAATGAACTTTGCTTAGGTTCGGGGTAGTTTTCAATGTTTCTAGACATTAGAGTGCTCGAGTGTGTTTCCCTAGGTTTGCAAATGGAACCCTCATAGGCGAATGTAGGTCTTGGAACTGCACACAACATGTTATTGTCAAAGTTCGTGACCTGATTCACTTGACAGAAATGTTAAAAACACCCCTGCAAAACCACATGTTTGAAGAATTGGGGCAGCTTGGGACCAAAAGTAAGGCGTTTTCGCAGTGTGGGACTGAGCCTTTGGTTTGCCAAGTGTAACGTGGAGGAAGCTCCAGGGCGATTGGCCGCACACATCGACTTGAGTTCACATTTGTTGGGGATTTAAGAACCCAGAGGGTCTGTTGGTATCCCGCGACTTTGGGTTTTGTAGGGACCTCGTCAAATACAGATTACCCAAATCCGCAGGTAGGGGTCCAGGGGGCCCTTTCCTTTGGGGTGCATAGGTAACCAAAGGAAGCCTCCGAAGACTAGAAGGAACATGGGTCTGGAGATTCGCGCCCCATGAGCACCAAGCCTTCCAAGATGCACCCGAGAAGGTCCTAAGGTGTGGCCATGCGACTCGCCAGGCGGCCAGACCCCCTGGTGGGGGGCTCGGAGAGGAAGCGGTGGGCAACCGATTTGCGACTGGAAGTCGCCCATTTTTTTTTTCAATCGTGAGGGCAGAAGAGCTGTGGATCCCAGCTGTACAAAAACACAAACGTAGAACCTGCACAACAGTTCCTGGAAGACCATTTTCCTCTTCAGGGGACCCCTGTGCGGGTTCCCTCAGTCACCGCTGGGACGGGCTGCATAGACGGCAGAATGCCTAAGCGCGGCTTCCATTTTGCTTTTGAGACCTGGAGTCTCCTTCTGACCCTATGGGGTCACGCATGGTCACGCTGTTGGTCCCATTTTTATAGGGAGGGGTATTTATTTTAGGATTTTTTTTCGTTTTTTTTTGGGAATTTTTTTCGCTTTTGGCTTCTTGGCTTCTTGGCTTCTTGGCTTCTTGGCTTCTTGGCTTCTCGGCTTCCTGGCTTCTTGGCTTCTTGGCTTCTTGGCTTTTCGGCTTCTTGGCTTCTTGGCTTCTCGGCTTCTCGGCTTCTGGGCTTCTTGGCTTCTTGGCTTCTTGGCTTCTTGGCTTCTTGGCTTCTTGGCTTCTTTTCGGCTTCTTGGCTTCTCGGCTTCTGGGCTTCTGGGCTTCTGGGCTTCTTGGCTTCTTGGCTTCTTGGCTTCTTGGCTTCTTGGCTTCTTGGCTTCTCGGCTTCCTGGCTTCTTGGCTTCTTGGCTTCTTGGCTTTTCGGCTTCTTGGCTTCTTGGCTTCTCGGCTTCTCGGCTTCTTGGGGCTTCTGGGCTTCTTGGCTTCTTGGCTTCTTGGCTTCTTGGCTTCTTGGCTTCTTGGCTTCTTGGCTTTTCGGCTTCTTGGCTTCTCGGCTTCTGGGCTTCTAGGCTTTTCGGCTTTTTGCTGGTTTATGCGGCTTTTGGTGGCTTTTTGGCTTTTCGCATCCTTTGCATTCCCAGTTCCTCTTCGGCAGGTGGCGTTTTTCCGACATCATGGGGGGGGCTGCCGCCCCCCCCAACCCCCCCGCTACGTTTTAGATTTTCTGCAGAGATTTAATTAGTTGCACCCCTAGTTGAATCATCAATTCTTCGAACATCATGGGGGGGTTGCACCCCTAGTTGAATCATCAATTCTTCGACCATCATGGGGGGGGCTGCCGCCCCCCCCAACCCCCCCGCTACTTTTTAGACTTTTTGCAGAGATTTAATTGCACCCCTATTCAAATCATCACTTCTGCAAACAACATCGTGGGCGGCAGCCCCCAACCCCCCCGCTACTTTTTATATTTTTTTACAGGGATTGACATGCCCTCCTACTTGAATCATCATTTCTTTGACCCCGTCACACGATTTGTGGGTGATGCTAGGGATGTTGGTGGGACATGCGGGGTATATTTCGCGAGAACATGCTGTAAAATACGACACTTTACTGGCCCGGCAGAGATTGAATTGCACCCCTGTTTGAATCATCACTTTTTCGAGCATCCAATTTCGCGAGAAAATGCTGCAAAATACGACATTTTAGGTAATCTGTGTAGTCCGTGTATGTCTGTATGTATGCATTTCTTCGAACATCATAGGGGAAGCCACCCCCGCCAACCCTCCCGCTGCCTTGTAAATTCTATCACACCCTTTCTTGAATCATTGCACCCCTACTTGAATCACCACTTCTTCCGACCTCATGGGGGGGCTGCCGCCCCCCCCCAACCCCCCCCCCGCTACGTTTAGATTTTCGACAGAGATTTAATTAATTGCACGCCTAGTTGAATCATCAATTCTTCGAACATCATGGGGGGGGGCTGCCGCCCCCCCCAACCCCCCCGCTACTTTTTAGACTTTTTGCAGAGATTTAATTGCACCCCTATTCAAATCATCACTTCTGCAAACAACATCGTGGGGGGGCTGTCGCCCCCGCCAACCCCCCCGCTACTTTTATATTTGTTTACAGGGATTGACATGCCCTCCTGCTTGAATCATCATTTCTTTGACCCCGTCACACGATTTGTGGGTGATGCTAGGGATGTTGGTATTTCGCGAGAACATGCTGTAAAATACGACACTTTACTGGCCCGGCAGAGATTGAATTGCACCCCTGTTTGAATCATCACTTTTTCGAGCATCCAATTTCGCGAGAAAATGCTGCAAAATACGACATTTTAGGTAATCTGTGTAGTCCGTGTATATTCAAATCATCACTTCTGCAAACAACATCGTGGGGGGGGCTGCCGCCCCCCCCAACCCCCCCGCTAGTTTTATATTTTTTTACAGGCATTGACATGCCCTCCTACTTGAATCATCATTTCTTTGACCCCGTCACACGATTTGTGGGTGATGCTAGGGATGTTGGTGGGACATGCGGGGTATATTTCGCGAGAACATGCTGTAAAATACGACACTTTACTGGCCCGGCAGAGATTGAATTGCACCCCTGTTTGAATCATCACTTTTTCGAGCATCCAATTTCGCGAGAAAATGCTGCAAAATACGACATTTTAGGTAATCTGTGTAGTCCGTGTATGTCTGTATGTATGCATTTCTTCGAACATCATAGGGGAAGCCACCCCCGCCAACCCTCCCGCTGCCTTGTAAATTCTATCACACCCTTTCTTGAATCATTGCACCCCTACTTGAATCACCACTTCTTCCGACCTCATGGGGGGGCTGCCGCCCCCCCCCAACCCCCCCCGCTACGTTTAGATTTTCGACAGAGATTTAATTAATTGCACGCCTAGTTGAATCATCAATTCTTCGAACATCATGGGGGGGGGCTGCCGCCCCCCCCAACCCCCCCGCTACTTTTTAGACTTTTTGCAGAGATTTAATTGCACCCCTATTCAAATCATCACTTCTGCAAACAACATCGTGGGGGGGCTGCCGCCCCCGCCAACCCCCCCGCTACTTTTATATTTGTTTACAGGGATTGACATGCCCTCCTGCTTGAATCATCATTTCTTTGACCCCGTCACACGATTTGTGGGTGATGCTAGGGATGTTGGTGGGACATGCGGGGTATATTTCGCGAGAACATGCTGTAAAATACGACACTTTACTGGCCCGGCAGAGATTGAATTGCACCCCTGTTTGAATCATCACTTTTTCGAGCATCCAATTTCGCGAGAAAATGCTGCAAAATACGACATTTTAGGTAATCTGTGTAGTCCGTGTATGTCTGTACGTATGCATTTCTTCGAACATCATAGGGGAAGCCACCCCCGCCAACCCTCCCGCTGCCTTTTAAATGCTATCACACCCTTTCTTGCAGAGATTTAATTGCACCCCTGTTCGAATCATCACTACCCCGCTCTGTTTTTCTTAATTGTTTTTTTGTATTTTTTTTGCTGGGATTGAAATGCCCTCCTGTTTGAAGCATCATTGTTTTGACCCCGTCAACCCGCCAGCTACATTTTTGGATTTTGTTACCCACAATTTGTTGGTGATGCTGGGGATGTTGGTCGGACATGCGGGGGATGTTGAAAACGATGCTGGGGATGTTGACGAGCTAGTGTAAAATGCGTCAATTTCGCGAGAAAATGCTGTAAAATACGACATTTTGCTGGCCCGGACGAAAAACGAAAAAAATTCCCAAAACAAAACGAAAAAAAATCCCAAAATAAATCCGCACCCTTTTTATAGCATGTCGACTCCTGGCACTTCGAGACCCTCAATGCAACCTTTGTGCCATTGGGTTGAAGCGGGTGCTCGCTTCTGGATATTCAAGCCGGTTAATCAGGCCTCCCCTGTTACAAATGAATCTCCGGCGCCTCGTTTCCTGGCTTCAGAGTGACTGCGCCGAGTCCAAGTCGGACCCCTCTTGCTGAATGCAAAGGTGGCGGCATTGGAGGGCCCCTCATTTTGCCAGGTGCCCATACACCCATTCAGTAGATGCAGTTGTCTCTGTAGGGAGGCGGGAAGCTTCGTGCTGCGCCTGCAATCCGAGCTGCATTTGGGTCTGCAAACAAAGCTGCGGATATATATATATATATATATATACACACTGTATACTGTTGAAGCCGTGGTTGTGAGATGCTTTCCTGCTGCTGCTGCTGTTGCTGCTGTTGCTGCTGGGTTTCTACTAAACTTACCAGCATTGCCTTCAAGGCCGTACACACACACACACACATGCAAGAAGCGACCATGGAGTCAAAAGTTGCATCTAAATGAATCATCGCTGTGCCAATGAAACCGGCTTGAACACATTTACGTGTGAGCTGTCCCAGGCCGGAAAGCGACTTCGAATCCGTGCGTGCTTTGTATGTCTAGGATCAGCATGCTCTTGCTCCTGCTGCTCGCGGCGCTGGCCCTAGCTTCTGAGCTTTTTCTCAGGTAAGGAGTTGGTTTTGATTGGGTACCCTATGTCACAGCCCGAGGCATAGCTTTCATGGGGACAAAAAGAAAACCATGAATTCTGAGGAGCCCCGTTTTGTGGGGCAACCCCAGATGTTTGAACAACCAACCTTTGACCCTCTTGAGAGGGAAACCCGCAGGTGTGCAAACAATATTGGATTCAGCATGGTTAAACAAGGAGACACGGTTGCATGCTTCTCCATACCTGGAGTCTCCAGGACCCTTAACAAATGGCGTCATTAATAGTGGGGTGCTGAGCCCATTTTCAAAGGGTCACGGAGACTCTAGGTACCCTCTTTCCAATCATTGAGGCCGACAGTGTGGGGAAGACAGCAGTCTGGCCGAAACAGCCTCCCCTTCGCATCCATGATTGTTAAGGGCACACAAGGCCGTCAATTCCAACAGCTGGTTGGTTTCTGGAGAGGGACTCCCCCGTCGACAGTTCGCGCCAGCTCGTTGGTATCTGGGCTGGCTCTGCTATGGGAAAACCCAGAGCTTGTGACCCCAAACACATTCGCGTTGGGGTCAGACCGAATGGTCCTGAGGTCGTTGTGTTTTTGACACCTTCATGGAAGTGGCTTCTAAAGCTTCCCTTAAAAGCTACAAAGGAAGGTAGTCTTTTAAAGCCCTGGCAACTCCATGATAGTTGGAGGACAGACGTAAAATTTCATCCAATCTGGGGCGAATTTCAATGACGTGGGGTTTGACCGATTGCCAGGATGAAGGACCCCAAAGGGGAGAATTTTCAACCCAAAGGGGCCTGCCAATACGCATTCCTCGATAAACAGATCGTCTCGGTTCTGTTCAGTCTGCGTGTGCTGCTGCGGGGCATGTTAATTATTGATTAGAAGAGAATTAGAATTCATTCCGCTTGCAGGCGTCCTATACATACAAACATACAGACATTCAGACATACATACAGACAGTTAGACAGACACAGAGACGGACAGACCGAAATACAATACGTTACCTTACACTACATTACATTACATTACACTACATTACATTACATTACATTACAGTACATTGCATTGCATTACATTACATTACATTGCATATATACATACATACATGTATTACATTGCATGACGTTACACTACATCGCATTGCATTCTGGGAACTCACCATATGATTGCATGTTTCCAGAGGATCTCCGGCAACCTCTTGTGCATTCAAGGTTGCAAAAGTGCCCCATGCATTTGGCTTGGCCTCACACATGTAGCTCGAGATTTTACCTGTTGCGAGATCTTGAAGCCTCGCGCCAACCCTGAAGGGTTCTCACAGACCGAAAAGCGCTCCGCGCCCAGTTGATCGCCTGCTTGCTGCTGATCTGCTGGCATCTTTGCTGAACGAGGTGGAATGAGGTAGAGCCAGGCTGACAAACCGATCACAATAGATTGTCTGACTTCCTGGTGGAATGTTGTAATTTCGCGGTTCTTCAGAAGGAGGCAAGTTTGGGGTTGCGTGTTCATCAGGGCACCATCCAGTTTTCATTGGTAGGTGGATGTCCACCGTCCCCAGTTGTGAGGTGTTCCCTCATTTAAAATGATGGCCATGGGGTACGCCATTTTGGAGAAACCGTGTACCAGGCAAGCAGTTCTGGTTGATCCCCGCTGTTCAACCCTTGTGTTTAACCCAGCACAAACCTCGTCTGGTTTTTTGGGGCAATGCTTACAGAAAGAATGTGGGGAGCAGCGCATATTTATAAGACTAGTGAGTCAGCTAGCTGCACTTCCAGAAGTGCAGTTATCCTCGGCATGAAGCAGTGAACCGAGGGCGCTTGAGTATGGCTGTCAACAGTTGGGTCGGCTGCGGTCCAAAACTAGAGACGGGAAATCAACCAGCAGGAGATGTTCGGAGTAATGAATAATAATCATAATGGTATGACCTAATACTAAGACAAGTTGAGATGATGAAGATAAGACCAAATGTACGGCTCTGAAATGCGTATACTATCCCAATATATCCTGTCGTGTTTCGGTTGTGCATGTTATGATATATCGCCTTCTTAAGCAGCTTCCGCAACCTATAATGAACGAGCTATGGCATGATATCAGATTATAGGATTATAAAAAAAATACACCGTCCTTGCGATAGATTCAACCTCCCAGGTCTTGCTACCCTACGTCGCCATCACCAGTTTCAACATGTAGCGTTTTTTTGTTTTGTTTTTGTGAGCCCCACTATGTTATTTTGTTTGAAGACTGGTTTGGTCTTGGGTATGAAAGAATCTTATGCCTTGCACATCTGGAGAAGTCGCTCTGAGCTCTTGGGGACGTTGGCGTCAAGCTCACGCCCATGGCACGGGGAAAGCGCAAAACCGGCCTGGGCATCTGAGAAAGCACCGCCCGTTTCCGCTGGTAAGAAATATACGCGGGTTTGCGACGGGGGAATCGCCCACGAAAAAGTTTCAGGGTCAACGTGCAGCCTGAAGAAGCTGGGCTTGACTCTCAGAGGTGGAACATTGCTGCCTATAGGCGTCCTTTTGATCGATTAGTTGGATGAAAAACAGATGGGTTCCACTGGTTTAGGTGGGGTTATGTTGCTGCCTGTGATCTAGGGATAGATTCACAGCTTGCCACAACAGACATGTAGAGTCGGCCAAGGTGCCAACGGATCGATAAAAAAACTGTTGTCACTCCAATCCATGGCACGTTTGGTTTCTTGAGAGCCGTTGTTTTGGGCTCTCAAACCTTGAAATCATGCTTTTCTTTTCAACCTTGACTCTGCTACCTGTGTCAGATGAGTGTGTCTTTTGTTGAGCCTAATTACTCCCATTTTTTGTGGTTTTAATGGAACACCAACAGGAATATGACCATTTTGTGGGTCCTCTCCCCAACGAAAAGTTCCCTGGATGCTGAAAGACTTGCGCAGGGCTGCCAAGTTGAACAGATCCGCCAGCTGAGGATTAGACAAGGCACACGGAAGAAGCGCAAGGACAGTGGGGCCAGGATCATTTTTCCTCGAACAACCATAGATGTACTTTAAAAGGGGTCCTTGTCGTCAGATGCGTTGGGGGGCAAAATGCAGCGGTATTTTGACTTCGTAGTTTTGAATCAGATCGACAGGGATCGATCACTCGGCATACGTACGTGCGTATACATATACATTGTATGTACAATATACATATACATATATGTGTCATTAGTTCCTTTCATGAAAAGAGTTGTGTCTTTTGTTTTCTTAATTTGCTGTTTTTGGTTGATTTATGCATGTACTGATTGTTATTTAGTTTTTTGGTTGTTAAGTCACTCATTTAGCTCTGTATGTGTGTCTCTGAGTTCCCCTTCAAACTCGGGCAAATATTTGACCTCTCAATCCGGGCATCCATTTCAGCCCCGGACTTTTGCCGCCGCAAGGGTCCCAGAGCTCTGGACTTGCTGGTCCAGGTCTTTTCTTCGGGTGTGTTTTTTGGGGAACCTCCTCGTGGTCGGTTATTGAAAGGAAACCAAGAGGAAACCCATATTTCTGCAGGTCCCCAATTTTCAGACAAGCCCATTTGCTGTCTTGGTTTAGTGGCTGAAAGCAAAACCCAAGTTGCAAACTTTCAAGACCCGAGATTTAAACTGGGGGCTTGCAAGAGCGCCCTTGCCACAGGTCTGGGAAACAGTAGCCTTCCCAAAAGGAACAAACCCCGTTGGTCACTTGATGCATTGTGGCTGCGGTAGTTCACATGGGTGTGGTCAATAAAAAACCACCAGGGGACCGCAGATTGTAGTCCATGTTTCCATTTACCAGGGTTCCATTTTGGAGACCTATGTTTGAACCCCAGCCATATTGGACTTGCTTTCAACAGCGTGAATTGGTCATCGGATTTGCAAAATGCCAGAGGATCAGTGAAGAAAGGAATGAGGTCAGCGAAAGCTTGGATGTTTAGAGCAAAGACAAATTGACAGATGGGAAGGGATTCACATGCACGCCCTGGCAGGCGTGCATCCAAGCCTTTTGACGATACAACAAATGATTAAGACATGCTATTTTGAGACTGCCTCCTTGAACAAACACAACACAACAACACAACAAATGCAGTTCATTCGTCTTGGAGGTGGTTCTGGAATACAGGAGATTCCACCTTAACAAGTATATGGTTTTGAGGTTCCAGAACAATTCCTAGGATACATATGGGCTAAAAGAATCATCAGCTGAGTATCTCTTTGAGGTTTTTGAGACGGGGCTTTTTGAGGGTTGCTTTAGAGGGATTTTTGCCGGGTCCCAACGGAAGACACACCCAGATGATTACCTAAAAGCAGAAAAATGGGCCTAGGGCACTTGAAGACCTTGAAAACCCTAAAGTTGAGTTCCCTCAAGATTCCCTCAAACATTGGTTGCCCCAAAATTTGGGGTGAACTCCCTTTTTGTAAGGGTAGTTAAAGGGTCCCTGTTCTTGATCTCCGCTTTCGAATCGCAGGATGCCTTTGGTGCAGAGCTCAGCCTTATGGTTTTTTGGATTGGACGCCTTCGGATTCGGACTCGCGGCCCCTTTTTTTGGGGGAGGGTACCCCATGTTCGGTGGTTTTAAAGGAAACCAAAAGGAAAGGCAAAAGCAACAAAAAATGGTGGGTTCTCAGGAACACGCACTTCCAAGGATCCCTGTTGTATTTTTCGTTACTCGGGTTCCATAGGTGGAGGTTACATGTTCTATATTCCACAACAACGCCCCACTGAAATCATGCAACATGTCGAGGGTATTGATTCATGTCAGGGGTCGGAGCCTTAGGATGGTTTGGGTGAAAAGAGGTCAAGATATCTCCATGACCCCTTAAAAATGGGTCCACGACCCCATTATTTTGGATAATGACCAACCATTTTTTAAGGGTCAGAAGGAGACTCCAGGTTCTCAGAAAGCTACCAAGGGACCCGGGGGACCCGTCGCGCCCAGGAAGGCAAGTTGCTGGCGGCTGGTGCGACGATGACTCCGAATCGGAGGAGGAGGGATTTCTGGAGCAGCAGCAGCTGCAGCAACAGCAGCTGCAGCAGCAGCTTTGGCCTCAGGATTTGCGTCCGGTTTGCAACTCTCAAGATGCTAATGTGGGTATGGGTCAAAATTAATCCACCAGGGGACCACAGGATTTAGTCCATGTTTCCACTTACCAGGGTTCCATTTGGGTACCTATTTTTGACCCACAGCCATGTTGCCTTCTGTTTCTTCAATGAAATGCGAAGTACTCGTGTTCCATCATTCTGGACGTCTTCTTCCA
Organism: Effrenium voratum; assembly: GCA_963377175.1. NCBI lineage: Eukaryota > Dinophyceae > Suessiales > Symbiodiniaceae > Effrenium > Effrenium voratum. The sequence goes on along the minus strand of CAUJNA010000890.1, from coordinate 1,872,315 downwards.
AAAAGGCACCATGACTTTTTACGTTTCTTCAAGTGTACACCTCTGGACAGGGGTGCCCAAGTATTTCTCAGGGGTCAACAGGCAAACCCTGCAGATGAAAGGACAGCCGACCGTCAAATGCTTGTTCACGCAATGATGGTTGCAATGCTCAAGTTGCTGGCAGCAAACACAGGAACTCCGCGAACTTTCATGATTCGCTGAAATGAGGGGTCTTTTTGTTTTCTTCCTTTGTTTATTATCTTAGTCACTTCTTTGCAGTTGATGAGTTGCAGTCAATGCTTTTGTTTCCAATGCGCTCGACACTTGGGATCAGATCTTGGCAAAGGGTGTGATCAGCACGCTCTGGTTAACCTGCTGTAGATGGGGGCAAGTACCAAACCTTGAACGGCTTTGGTGACAGGCTGATTCATCTTATGTAACTTGCTCACGCACAAGTGCATCAGATGAGTTACATGTGTGTCAATGTCAGTATTGTTTCTCGGATTTTGTTGCAAGGGTGGACATTTCAGAAATGGGGTGGAGAAACACGGTCCTTGGATCGGAAATCCATGTGTTGGCTTACGGGGCCTCTCGCGTCCTTGCCGAGACGAGCTTCTCTTGGCCTTTTTTTTTGGCGATCCACTCAATCTCAGTTGTTTTGCGGTTTTGTATGGGGGGGGTTCCTGCGTGTTGTCATGGGCCCATGTTACCGTTGCCAAGTTTGTGCCCTTACTTTGATATGGTCCACAACCCTCCGTGCACCCCTCCCACGATTCGATGTTCCAGGAGACCTGATCGGAAGTCTGTTGAAGCGGGCGGTGAGTGTTGGGCGTGTGGTTTTGGTGTGGTCCTGTGCGGGTTTTGGGATGGTTTTGGGGTGGTTGTGGTGGAGTTGGTCAGAGTCCGTTTTTTTAGGCTGAATTCGCTTTCCCGAGCTCATCAGTCCATTTGCCGCTCACTCCTTACAACAATCACACCCAGCGAGAGACCTTAAGCTCACCAATTTTGGTTGCTATATCAACCAGCTTGATAGCTCAGCGTCTTCGTTTAGATCCCAGGAGACGTGGCCGTGGGTCAACACCAATGGTACTGGGTCGTACTATTTTGGGTAGGTGCACCACCCATTTTAGTCCATTTTAGTAATTTAGTGGGGATTGGGATGTTTACTGGGGGTACCGGGCTTTGACCCATAGCCACATGTTCGGCCCAGACAAACTCTCGAGGATGGCCTTTGCGCAAGCACAAGCGCCGCCGCCCCCGGCCCTCGCGCCGCTGCCTGACGCGCCGCTCGGATGGGAGGGCTTCCCGGAAGCGAGCGCTCGACGGGAACGCGGGGAAGGAGGTGTTGCTCAAAACCAAGGGCACTTCTGGCTGGGAGGGTTCCCCTACTAAAATAGACTGCAGAACAAAGTTGGCACCCTTATTCGAACCTCTCTACTGGAGGACCCTACTAAGGACCCCCTTTAAATTGATGTCTTTTCGGTTTCCCCTCCAAACTAGCCGAAAAGGGGACCGCAATTTGGAGAAACACCCATATGGTGATGAACCTCCTCCAACATGATTGGTGAGATATGATCTTTGCAAGTGGAAAGAAGATACCCTCTTCCCCAGCTTTCAAGCGTCAATTGGGGCCTTTTTCAGAATGGTTGGCAGACATACGCCATCTCCATGCAAATTCTGAAATGGTTGTGTCTATCATGTTCTCATGATCTCCTTAATGATTACATGTGCGTGTCTTTGCTTTCGGCATGTTTTGAACCACTTGTGTTCCTACCGGCTTCTGTTGATGACATTCGGACATGTTCAAAAGATGTTGAAATATGTAGCCCAATACGCTTGTTGTCATATACAGTTGTACAGTTGAGACTACCGACATGTTTTGGCTCAAGAAAATAAGGCGCTCCGAAGCGGCCAAATATATTTTCATGGTAGCGGGGAGCAGTAAAGGTTCAGAGGGACCTAAGCGCTCAATTTGGTACTACGCCAGCAGAGGGCGTGGATCAGTACCGCCTTGGAGGCGGGGAGGCCGCGGACGCGGCAGGAGCCCGGCGGCGGTAGAGCCGCCAGGCGAGGAGGGCGCTTCGGTCGTGCCAGAGACCGAGGAGCTGCCCGAAGAGGCCCCGGTGGAGGAGACCGGGCCTGAGCAGCTCGGAGGAGCTGAAGAGGGGCCAGAAGAATTGGCCTCGGGACCAGATTGGTCCCCCAACGAGGAGAGCGTTGCCCAGCAGGCAGCTGAGACAGAGAGGATCTTAGCTAAGCTGCTGGAGGAGCCAGAGGAGCCAGAGGAGCCACCAAAGAAGAGAAAGAAGGGAGAGGATAAGCCCCCAGAGCCGAAGAAGCGGCGCGCAAAGGGTGGATCGTCAATAGATCCACAGAGGCTTCAGCGTCGGACTCGGACGCCTGGGGCACCTGGCGATCTCCTTTGATCGCCCTGGCAGCCCCGTCCTCATCGCATCCGGAGGCTGCCAGCAGCACAGCGCCAGCACCAGCAGCAGAAGCAGCAGCTGAGGAAGAGGAGGTCCAAGTAGAATCAGAGGAGGAGGCCCCTGCAGCAGCTGAGGAGAAGCCCGAAGAAGCAGGCAAGGGAAAGGGCAAAGGCAAGAAGGGCGAGAAGAAGAAGAAGAGCAAGGCGCCCTGGCCCCGCGTGAAGGAGAACTCAGCCGGCAAGTGGAAGGACGGACGCCGGTCCAAGGAGGCGAGGTCCTACCGGTTCTTGCGGGGCTTGGTCAAGTTGAACTTGAAGCGCAATAACCCGATCCCGCCTGCAGTCCAGGAAGCCCTCGATAAGTTTGAAGAAGAGTACGGCTACGAGGTGCCTGTCCCCAAAGGCTTTGGCAGGAACGTGCAGCCAAAGTCCCCTCCAGGTGGTCCAAGGCAAAGGCCTAAGCGGGAGTTGACCCGCCGTAAGAGAAGGCCGACCAGTGGAAGCACCTCGGAGGAGGAGGAGGAGCCCACTGCCAAAGCAGCCGCAGCAGCTGAGGAGGCAGCAGCACCGGGCGCTGAGCCAATTGCATTGCTGCCGGAGGTGGCAGCCGCGGCGAAGTCTGCAGGCCGCGTGATCAGTGTGGCGCTAGCCACGCAAGAGGCAGCATTGCGCAGAGTGCGTGCAGGCAAAGCCACCCCGGAGTCTGCATTGGCCAGCAACTACCGCCTGAGGAACGCGGCAATCGCTCAGGAAATTGCCGAGAGCAAAGCACCGGCTCAAGGAACAGCCGGAGCTGCCGTAGAGGCAGCGATCAGGGCCCAGGTGTTGGCCCGTGACAGCCTAGCAAAGGCTTGCAGCTCGTGCGACGAGAGGCACCGCGCCCAATACCCGTGGGTGTTGGAGCGTGCGGCGCGCATCGCGAGCCAAGGCAAGGGCGCGAAGGGCGCGACGCCTATCGCACCTGCTGCTGTCACCACTGCATCAAAGGCCCTTGCAGTGAACCCCAAGCCCGCGGCGAAGAAGCCGCCACCTGTGCCCAAGACAGCATCCGGAAAGCCTGCAGCAAAGGTCAAGTTGCAGCCCAAGCTCAAGCTGCAGCCCAAGGGACAGCCCGAGGAAAAGCCGGGTGAGGAAGTGGCCAAAAGCAGTAAAGGCCCACCGGTGTTTCTCAAGCCCAAGCAGAAGCCACCGGGAGCTCCGCAGCCTAAGTGGTCCGGAGTCCGCTTTCCGACTGAGCAGGAGTCCACAGACTCGGAAACCTACACGTCGGGGTCCGAGATCTTTGTGGAGGAACCCGCCGAGGATAGCGAGGCAGACGTATAGTCTGCCGAGGGCCAATGGCAGAATTAGCTGCCATAGCGCAACTGCAGCAGATCCTTGAGGAAAATAGAGTGTTGCGCGAGCAGCAACAGAGGCAACAGGAACAAACTGCCCTGTTGACCCGGCTGGCCGAAAGCATGACAGAATTGGCCAGGAATACAAAAAGAGAGGAACCCAGGAAGCTGTTGGTTGACACAAAGGGGATTGGTAAGCCGGAACGGTTCAACAATGAAGAGCATACGTTCCGGAAGTGGGTGCGTTCAGTCACAAACCTTGTTGTCAGCATCTTTGGGAAGGAATTTGAGAAAGTATTGGATTGGTGCCTCGATCAGGATGGGCCCGACGACATCACTGTGGACGAAGTCGAGGCCGCGCATGGGGAGCCGGACGGGGTGTCCGGTTTACCAGACATAGGGGACCAATTGTTTCGTTTGCTTTCTTCCTTAACCCATGGAGAGACTGAGGACTTGGTGATAGGCTGTTCTAATGGGTTCGAAGCGTGGAGAAGAATCCACCGCCGGTGGGATCCCCTAACCGCCGGACGGAAGAGAAACATACTCCGGGCGATATTGAACCCAGAACGTGTGAAACGGTGGGAAAATGTGAGGGCCGCAATAGAGCAACTAGAGGACCTTTTCAGGCGATATGAAAATCGCAAGAACGAAGCTGGTGAGAGAGAACGCCTGTCAGAAGACATAAAGGCGACCAGCTTGGAGTTGCTTGTACCCTCAGACATTGAACGCCACCTTTTGTTGAACAAAGGACGCCTCACAACCTACGCACAGATGAAATCAGAAATTGACCTTGTGATTGAATCCTCTTTGGGAAGTAAGGCACCGATTTCACGCCCTGGCGCAGCATCCTCATCGGACAGTGGTCCGGCGCCCATGGACGTGGACAGCCTCACAAAGGTCATCAACAGCTTGGTCAAAGGCAAGGGATCCGGTGGAAAGGGCAAGAGTAAGGGCAAAGGTAAAGACAAGGGCAGTGGGGGAAAAGGTTCAACTTCCAAGGACATAGTTTGCTTTAATTGCGGTAAAGCCGGGCATAAAGCTGCGGAGTGCTGGAGTAAAAAGAAGGATGGCTCAAACAAAGGCTCAAGCAAAGGCTCAAAAGGAGGTGGAAAGAAAGGCAAGAGCAAGGGTAAGCACAAAGGAGCGAACTCACTGGAAGAGGACACAGGTGAGGGAGCCCATGAAGAAGAACAACCCGAAGGAGAGCTCGATGTGGGTATGTTTGAGCTGGGTGCACTTACAGCTGGAGAGGACCTCCAGGCTATGGAATGGGTCCGCTTCAATTTGGACACCGGTGCAGCCCAGACAGCAATCCCATCGGACTGGGCAGACAAAGTGCCGGTCAAGGAAGGAACTGAGGTTATGTTCAAGACGGCCTCAGGTGAGCTGGTCCGTGGGACTGGTACGGGTGTGTTCAAAGGAACCGGAGAGTATGGGCACTGTTGTAGTGTCACAGGCCCGTTGGCTCCGGTACACAAACCCTTGGTCTCGGCCTACAAATGCTTGAAGCACGGCAGAGTTGCGGTGCTAGACGAGCATGGCGGGAATCTGATCCCGCAGGACTCCAAGGTTTCTGGCAAGATCTTGGAGCTCATTGAGAAGGAGAAGAACAAGCACCATGCGAAGGCATGGATTCCGGTGTACCAGGAGAAAGGTGTCTACAACTTCTACCTGAAGGCGAAGGCACCTACTCAGGGTTTTGGGCGGCAGCCCACAGTGGTGTAAGTCCGGCCCAAGCCATGGCAGCGGCAGATGATGCCGCGCCCGCCGGACGAGGAGATGAGGACATGGGAGCACCTGAGGGCCGACCTGAGGGTGTTCCTGAGAGAGAAGAGGAGAGTGAGGAGATTGCACCGCCTGCGTTGGTGCACGCACCAGCGAACCCGACAAGGGCGGAGGTGGACGAGCATGAGTCCACAGGCCATGTTCAGTACAGGACTTGGTGCCGGCATTGCGTTGCTGGGAGAGGCCTAGGTCAGCAACACAGGTCTCGAGACGAGGAGAGTAAGAGAGATGACGGTTTACCCATCATCGCGAGCGACTACACCTTCATGACTACAGATGGCAAGGAAGATGGAAGAGCCAAGCCTATCTTGGTGATCAAAGACAGCCGGACGTTGTCCGTGGCAGCCACTTTTGTGGATGCAAAGGGTCCTACACCCTATGCCGTGAAGTTCTTTGCCAACTTTCTGAAGCACTTAGGCTATCGGAGAGCGGTCATGATGAGCGATGGTGAGCATTCGATTGTTGCTCTTAAGGAGCAGGCAGCCCGTGAGGCTGGAGTGGAAAACGTTCCACAGGAGTCCCCGGTGGGTGACCACCGGAGCAATGGACTTGCGGAGAATGCAGTCCGTGAGGTCAAGAGGCAGGTAAGAGTCTTGAGGTCTTCTTTAGAAGAGATGATCGGCAAGGTTCTACGCGAGGACGATCCCGTCCTGGCATGGCTTCCGCGGCATGCGGCAGACCTGATGTGCCGGTACCGCAAAGGACCGGACGGCCGCACGCCTGAACACAGGCGTTGTGGTAAGAACTGGCGAAAGCCAGCGATCGCTATAGGCGAAAAGTTGTACTACCGTGAGGTAGGAGAAGGAGTACGACAACTTAAGGAAGGCCGGTACATCGGCCACCATGGTCGTACCGGATCACTTTTGGTGATCACAGCAGATGGTGTCAAGAGGGGCACTGGAGTCCGCAGGCTGGCGGACTGTGACCGTTGGGTAGCCGACGGATGGGATGCCCTACGAGGGCTTCCATGGGAGGTGACTGCACGGAGGTCACCGGGCACGCCACGTGCCGGAGCGGCTGGAGAAGCCGTTGTCTTGGTTGGAGAGCCAAGGACGGAGGTGCCACCAGCAGTTCATGTCATGGCGCCACCTATGCAGAAGAGGATCTACATCCGGAAGGCAGACGTCGAGAAGTATACGCCTACAGATGGGTGCCCAGGATGCACATGCATTTTGCTGGGCCAATCTACCGTGTTGCCACACACGGAAGCATGCAGAGCCAGGATTGTGACTCTGATGCAACAAGATGAGGAAGGCAAGGGCAGATTAGAAGAACACGAGAGGAAGAAGAGATCTAAAAGAGATGAGAAGAACGAGGCCCCTGAGAGGGATGTGACAGCTGATGACGCAGCTGGAGCACCGGCCGACAAGGCCGTGCAAGCTAGTGAAGAACGCAGGGATGAGGGCATTTTGCCATACCCTGACAACCCAGAGGAGAGGTCAAGCCTGAAACGTGCACCTGCAGAGCCCAGCAGTAGCAGTACGCCTGCAGGGAGTAAGGCTAAAGCCTCACCGGTCAAGCCTCAGAAAAGACCGGGAGAACTCAGGATAGCCGCTGGACCTAAGCTGAAGGTCCAGCCACCCCAAGGAGAGAAGAGAGAACCTGAGGTATCAGTTGAAGATTTGAGAGATCAAACTGGAGAGCCACCTGCTGGAGCAACTACTCCAGGGCAGCCCCCGGACGCGGGAGGACTGTCTTTGAGCAGGGCAAAGGAGGTGGTGAAGAGGATGATCGAGAGGAGAATCAAGCAGGTCTATGAGCAGCAGGAGGTAGAGATCTCGTCAGTGGAAATTGAGACTCTAGCCAACATAAGCTGCGAGCTAAGCGCCGTACACATCATGGAAGTGTACAGTCCAGCAAGATTCTCTAAGGAGGCGAGCAGGTTTGGTTTAAAGCCTGGTTTCGCAATCGACCTTGAGGAGGCTAAACCCGACGGTTCGTTCTGGGACCTTAGCAGGCCAGAAGACGTCGAGGCCGTAAACCAACTGATTGATCGCGACGAACCAGTACTACTGACTGGGAGTCCGCCGTGTGATCAATTCAGCCACTTGCAGAACATCAACAAGTACAGGGTCAGCCCGGATCAACGTAAGATCCGTATGGATAAAGCACTGGAGCATTTGCACAACTCATGCAGCTTCTATAGGAAGCAGCTGGATACAGGACGCCTGTTCTTGCACGAGGCGCCCTGGAGTGCCACTTCGTGGAAAGATCCTGAAGTCAAGGAACTGACGGATCGCCCGGACACATATTTGGTCCGAGGGCCGATGTGCCGATGGGAGATGATGGCGACAGACCGCCGTGGTCTTCAAGGCACGGGCTATGTGAGAAAGGAGACCGGTTGGCTCACTAATAGCCGGGAGCTTGCTGAGCTCTTGGAAGGTGAGTGCAGCAACAAGGCAGGGAAAGATCCCTGGCACAGGCATGTACACCTTATTGGTGGAATTGCCAAACAGGCCGCCAGGTACCCACCTGCGCTGGTCAAAGCTGTCCTTCGGACAGTCAAAGCTTATCTTGTACAGAAGGGTGAGCTTAACTCAATGGAGTCGAATACATCAGGGCCAATCTGTGAGGAACCTTTTGTTCCAGCAGACTACATTGAAGAGTACTGGGATGATGTGAATGGAGGACTTCTACCAGCGGAAGAAGTTAAGAAGGCCAGAACTCTTGAGATGGACTACTTCAAGAAGCAAGGAGTTTACCGGAAGGTGCCGGTAACACAATGCTACGCAGAGGGACTTCGTCCAATCACGGTGAGATGGTTAGACACGAACAAAGGAGATCCGGAAAAGCCCAACTACCGGTCTAGATTAGTTGCCCGTGAAATTAAGGCAGCTAAGAAGCCGGAAGAACAGTTGCCGCAGAACCTCCTGTTCTCGTCAACGCCACCGTTGGAGGCAATGCGCTACTTGCTGAGTGCCTGGGCAACAGACCGGGTGTCAGCCAAGGGCCGGAGACTGAAGCTCGGTCTCTGGGACATAAGTCGAGCGCACTTTTATGGAGTTCCGAAGCGACGCATATATGTGGAGCTTCCACCAGAAGACGCAGAAGAAGGCTTCTGTGGTTTGTTGGAGAAGAGCATGTATGGTTGCCAAGACGCGCCAGCAATATGGCAAGACCATTATACCCAACTTCTTTTGAAGCATGGGTTTCAGCGTGGCCGCAGCAATGGTTCCTGCTTTTACAAGCCGAGCACAGGGTGCAGAGTGTTGGTTCATGGAGACGACTTCCTTGCACTTGGTGATCAAGAAGCTTTGGATGAGCTGGATTCCACTCTAAGGAGTGCCTACGAGCTGAAACGGCTCGGAATGCTGGGAGACGAGGATGGAGATGATCGCGCTGCACATTTCTTGAATCGTCTGATCCGCATTGGCATGCACGAAGGCCAATCAGCGGTTTTCTTGGAACCTGACCGCCGTCATGTGGAACTTTTGGTGAGACATCTGGGAATGGTGAACGCGAAGGGCACTGAGACCCCAGACATCAAGAAGTCCGTGGAGCAGCAGCTTTTGGAGGCTAACAGCCCTCCGTTGGCGCGAGAAGCAGCTTCACTTTATAGGTCGAGTGTGATGCGAGCAGCGTACCTCAGTCAAGATCGTCCTGATCTTTCGCACGCTGTGAAGAATCTTTCAAGGAAGATGGTCACCCCGACCGAGGCGGCGATGCAAGACCTGAAGAGACTGTGCAGGTATTTGCTGAAGTATCCTGATCTTTGTCAAGTGTTTGGGCGACAAGCCAAACCTTCGAAGGTCCGTATACAGGTTGATTCTGACCATGCAGGAGACGCTGTCACTAGGCGAAGCACTACAGGCATGGTTGCCCTCTATGGTAGCCATACACTGAAGCACTCAAGCAACGTCCAGTCGACGATAGCATTGAGCACTGGAGAGAGTGAGTGTTACGCTTTGGTGAAAGGCGGAGCATTGAGCACTGGAGAGAGTGAGTGTTACGCTTTGGTGAAAGGCGGTTCTGTAGGATTAGGACTTCACTCCCTCCTTCAAGACTTTGGAGTTGAGGTAGAGGTTCTAGTAGAGTCTGATGCAACCGCAGCCAAAGGCACGGTTAATAGAGTAGGCCTGGGAAAGGCACGCCACATTCAAACTCGTTATCTGTGGTTACAGGAACGTGTGGCGATGAACCATTTAAAGGTAGAACACATACCAGGCAAGCGGAACAGGTCTGATGTGCTGACAAAGTCAGTACCCGGAGTCCAAATGAAGGACACAATGAATCGTTCCGGATTTGTGTTTCTTCAAAGCAAGAGTAAAGGCCAGATGAGTCTTCTAGATTCGTAAGGCCCTGGTCCAGGCTCCGACTACCGCACTGTATAGTTGCTGTGCGGGTGATCAAGCACCCTCCAGCAAGGAGGAGTGTTGAAATATGTAGCCCAATACGCTTGTTGTCATATACAGTTGTACAGTTGGGACTACCGACATGTTTTGGCTCAAGAAAATAAGGCGCTCCGAAGCGGCCAAATAGATTTTCAAAAGATCTTGTCTCGGCAAAATATAGCGAGTTCATCTGGAGGTAAAGCCAACTCATCCATCATGTCTTGGAACAGTTGACCATGGCCCTTGAGTGAGGCATGCGCCCCAGAGTTCTGCCTCATGTTTGTTCGAGTAAGCCGAGTTTCTAGATGCACTTCCGGCGGTTAATGATGTTTGAGTCCTTTGTCGATGTTGCTTTAGAGCATGGCTGGTTTTGTGACCGAATCGGTTCAATTGGACCTTTCGGGTTTTCTCAACTGGTTTTGCCATACCCCTTCTCGTTCGGGGAGCTCGGAGCAACCCAGGGCCTGCCTTGTCAACCCCAGCGCCCATTTCTCAGGTAGCCTTTAGTTGGTTCGGATTGGTTGGGGATTTGAACTGGTCCCTGGTTCTTGTGAGGGGGTAAACGGGAAACCCCACCTTAACCACCGAACCACCAGTCCAATCAACCAGCTGATGGCTACCTGATATCCTGCGGAAATTCCTGTCCCTGATCCCTAACCGCGGGAAGATTGACGGCATTCCCAACTGGGTGCTACCGGATGCCCCTATGCCCCTTTTTGTGGGTCATTTCGGCATAACGGAATCGGCGAGTGGAAACTGGCAGGGTTCAGGGTGGTAGAACACCAAAAGCCGCACCCATTTCTCTGGGGGTCCGGGGTCTTGGAGCACCAAGCGCCTTTTCCAGCCGTTTTTCAGGTATCCCTTGGTTTGGAACAGGGCTCCTTAAAAGATCCATTTTGCCCATTTGAAACATGGCTTGTTCCACCAAAAAGGGATACCACCATTTACAAGTTGCAATGTTCAGGATGTCTGCCTGGCTTAGGGTCCCTGTTCAGGTAACCCTTTTGGAACTGGTTGGGGTCCCAGGGTGTTTTGAGGAGCACACGGCCACCGCAGCCACTGCGATCGTCCGAGGCTCTTGGTCCAGGGCCAGCGCGGCTTTGGCCAGCCCGGACGCCCCAGGGAGCCGCGGTGGACATGGGCCTGTGGTTTTTTTAGGGGAATTCTTGGTCTTCCATTTGGTGAAAGGAATATATATATATATATATATATTTGTTGTTCTTAATATTTTTATTTTCCCCGGTTGGTTTGAAAGGGAATCAATCTATCACTACTGGAAATATGTTTATTTTTCCAGGGGTCTTAAGAAAATGGAGGTTTACCGGCAAACCAAGTGGGAGGCTTCCTCCTGGGACCTATTTTCGGGGTCCTCCGATTTTCAGACATCCAGTCGAGGGACCCGTTTTGGTTTTCATTGCGGCAAGTACCGACACCAGGGTCACGGGGGGGGGGGGGGGCTGGTCCCCCCCCCAAATGTGCAAAACACACCCGGTTTGGGTTGAGGACTTGCGTTAGTTGGTTCTGAGTTGGGCTTCTCCAACCCGTGGCAGGCTAAGGAGCCTAGCTTCTCACTTGGCTTTTTAAGGCGCTGCTTGATCCTTCAGTCCGAACAGGTCCCACGGCTACGGGAAAAACGGATCCATGCGCCGATCCTGCGTTGTTGCCAGACCTCTGTTGCCTGGATGTACCTAGAGTCTCTTTTTGACCCTTGAACAATGAGTCAAATGGGTCCATAAACCCCCCCATTTTGGGTAATGACCGACCATTTTTTAAGGGTCATGGAGACTCCAGGTATCTATGTATATACGTATGTTGTAAGCACAATATCGAACAGACACAAACATATATACAGATATATGTTATATATATATATAATCCCATGGTATGAACCTTTATTGTGGAGGGCCCCCTCCTGAGGACTGGGCACTTAGACTAGTGTGTTGCCACACACACACACATTTTTCAGCGGAGCTCAAGAAGCGCGTGTTGTATTCGCAATGTTCAGCATGCTGAATCGGGGTTCCACCTTAAACAACTGGTCGTTTTTGGTTTTTTCGTTTTTTTCTTTGTTTTTTTTCTGTTGCGTTGTCCAGCTTGTGCAACTTCCAGAAGCTGAGCCCTTTGCGGACTTTCGGCGGGTCAACGCAGAACCCTCGAATACTTACTTGGACCCCCCTTCAGTATTTCCACTCATTCCGAATTTTCCGTGGCTTCGCTCTTCGAAGGAGCAGTGTGCTAGGTTTATCTTGTTTGAGCCGTTTGATTGATCACCCGTTCAAAGACGAGCAGATTACTTTGCAATGTTTCCATAAGCCGTGCAGCATCGCGAAGAGAACGCGCGGGAAGCTAAACAACTTATTCGGGGTTGAGTAGGCAACCCCCCTCTTGCTTGGACATTCTAATAAGTGCAGGGTTGTGGGATCAAGGGGTTTATCCCCACTTCTGTGATACAAGGGAATCTCTTCTTTATATGGGGGGTTCGTCTTTGGGAAGTCCTTTATCACAGTGTTCAATCCCATAGCCCTGACTAAGTGTGATACCAGTGGGTGTTCCCCATCATATGTTACAGTAGTTTTGCAAGTGGCATGTCTCAAACCTGAGCACGCCTGTCCCGCCAGGCGTGACCAGATCTACATGGGCTGAGCATGGCTCATTTCGGAGCCTGCCTGAGCTGCAGCGAACGGGTGCAAAGTGTCCAGGGAGGCATGGTAGCTATTTGAGAGTCGTCCTAAAACCCTTAAGCTTTGCTTTTTAGAAGGCTCGCTTTTTTTCGGCGGTTTGTCTAGGAAGCGCGGCGGAAGCCTCAAAGCGAAACAGGCCATATTATGGTCACGGATCTTTGGACTTAACTGTTTCTTGACGCAGGTGGGATTTCGCCGGGATCTTCCGAATTGGACCCGCAAACAAGTTTTTTTTGCAGAGGGTTCACCAGCATCCAAGAGTTGTGCCAGTGACAACATTGATGACTCAAAGGGCGAATAAATTACGCGAATGGTCCATGATCATGATGTTTGTTTTGATAGTACTGCACAACCCCATAGGTGTTTAGGCTCTAGTCTTCTACTGTGTTCGAGGAATTCCCACAAAGACCAACGGCACGACCCACATGTTCTGTCCTGTTTGGAGAACAAGTGATTTTGCGCGGTCGATAGTTAAAACCACGGCCAAGACATCTACCCTTTGATAGGCTGGTTTAAAGATAGGCAAAAGGGACACCACTGTTTGTTTGTTTGTTTTTTTGGGGGGTTGCAACATCCCCTTTACATTTCTCTCTGGGTGAGGGGGGGGGGTGAACCATCCCCCTTGACATTTCTCTTTGGGTGAGGTTGACCTCCCTGACCTTCTTCTTTGAATCTACCTGGAGTCTCCTTCTGACCCGTTAAAAATGGGTCCATGACCCCACTCTTTTGCCATTTTTGAAGGGTCAGATCCGGAGACTCCAGGTATACATGTTTGGAGGAATCTACACTTAGGACGAATGAAACCGGGGGCTACCGGGATCGGCCTCTCTGACGTTCTTTTTTGTAAAAGATTGGAGCAGCCACTCTTGACCATGCCGAACCTGGACTGGCAACACCTAATGACTGGCAACTGAATTGACTGAATTGGCGTGCACCGGAAAACGCTTCGAAGTTCGAAGCTGCGCGACGGTCTGGGAATCAAAAACATTCCGCTGGGATCTCTTGGGTGAGTTTTGATTGGGGGACCTCCAAAATGGTTGGTTCTGTTTGGGCTTCGTTTACCAACCAAAAAGGGGACCCCCTCCCCCCATCTCCCCCCAAAAAACAGACACACACACATACCCAACCAGACAGCATCCAACTCATGAGAATCCGGAGCTCATGAGACCAAGTTGGCTTAGTGGAAGTTTGCTTCATGCACGCCCCTGGCTGAAAGGTCCAAAAATCGGGGCCCACGCCCATCCGGGCTCCAAGCAACAGCACCCTGGTTTCCAGCAGCTGGTTGTTCCTGTCCCAGGATGAAGCCCCGCTCAAACCAGGGACACCCCTTGTTCCAATGTGACGTTTGGTTTTATTAATCCTTACCTCTTAAAAACAAAGCTTTTCAATCTGTTGGGTAACATGGGCTATATGTCTGCAAAAGATTAACTTCCCCAGGGCTTGGAGTTTTAAGGGGTAAGAATCTGTGGTCCACATCAATCTGAACTGAAACGGTCGACCAAATTCCTGCGATCCTCTGACTGTGGGTCCGGGACCTCTTAAACCATCGGGCTCCTTTTGGTTTCCCTTTCACAAACGCAGAACGGGTACCAACTCGCAAAAGCAAAAACAAGCAAACGCATATATGTATGTATGCATATATATATATTATATAATAATAAAAAAATAATAATCATACCAACAATAATAATAATCATAATAATAATAAGAATAGTAATAATAAAACTAACAATATAATAATCATAACAATAATAATAATAACAATAATAATAATACCAATAATAATAATAATAATAACAATAATAATAATAACAATAATAATAATAACAATAATAATAATACTAATAATAATAACAACAACAACAATAATAATAATAATAATAATAATAATAATAATAATAATAATAATAATAATAATAATAATAATACTAATAACAATAATAATAACAATAATAATAATAATAACAATAATAGTACTACTAATAATAATAATAACAATAATAATAATACTAACAATAATAATAATAATAATAACAATAACAACAATCATAATGATAATAACAATAATAATAATAATAATAATAATAATAATAATAATAACTAATAATAAAACTAATAATAAAACTAATAATAATCATAATAATAATAATAACAATAATAATAATAACAATAATAATAATAATATACATATGTATGTATATATATATATATATTTGTTAGAGCTTCTTTCTCTTCAGTCCAAGTGCTCCTCTTTTCATCAATGTTCCGTCGCCATGCCCCCCTTTTCCATGACCCCATTTGGAGCAATGGCCCCAATGGCCCCATTTTTGAGGGTGGAGACTCCGACTCCAGGTATGCATGTAGGAATCTACACGAATGAAACCCGGATATGGGGGCGACCGATCTACCGAGATCGGCACGTAGACCAGGCTTGCGAAGGCCACAGTGATGAAACCGCAAAACGAAAACTCCTGCCTTCTGAAACAAAGGTCCAGCACAAAAAAGTTGGTAGCCTTCTAACCTCTCCACTGGACCTAGATGACTTGCACTGAAAATCGACTTGTGGGTTGTCGAAATTTCTCCGGACTGCACGGTGTGCTTTACTTGTGTACTTTGCTGCCAGTCCGCAATCGGAAGTGAACAATTCCAGCTGACATGGCCGTGGGTCAAAACCTTTTGGGGGTAGGTGCACCACCCATTTTAGCCTATTTTATTTGGGATTGGGATGGTCACTGGGGGTACAATTTGGGTTTTGACCCATAGCCACATAGAGCCCGAGCTGACACAGAGCCCTGTTTGTTTCTTTCTCCAGCGAGTGGCAAGGGGCCAAGGATCCGCATAACCCCGTTGAAACTTGATGCAACTGACCCAAAGTCAACACCAGCAAAATGCAGGAGTGATCCAAGTAACAGTGGATGTTTGTTTCATTTCGTCTGGAAGTCATTGGAATCATTCGAGTGGACAGGGCTTGGACAGTCTATGGAGCGAAATACACAAATTTAATCGCCCACTCCGTCAAGTCCATGACCATCCCCAAGCCCAAGTAACGGGGGTTGGGAGTTTCTTCACATGATCACATGAAGCTAACCCCCTGCTAGCTGGTGTATATATATATATATAGGTCAACAAGAAGCATGTTACCTGCAGTGCTTTCATGGTGTTGTTTGCTTGCAAGAGGTAAAATGTGGATCTTGGGGGGGGTGACCATGATATATATATATATATTATTATGGAAAGCTGAAAGGCAGCATTTCAGAGTTGACCCCACTTTTCCAGAAAGATCCGAGTGCTTTCGTCACTCTTTCAGACCGCCTCAAGGGACTGCCCTGAGCGCTCGAGCGAGCCATGGGCGGTGCTTTTGGGAGAGATGATCTGTCTGTACTCGGCAACGGGGGGGTGATTGTGATGCAGTCGCCCAAGGACCATTCACTTTGGTGTTGGGCAGTCTCAGGTACCCCTAAATTCGTTTGGATTGGCTTGGGAATTTGAACGGGTCCCTGGTTCTTGTACAGTGCAAAAGGGAAACCCCTCCCTACACCTATTAGGGTACAGCTGATAGTCCTCATTCTGGAAGTTTGCCCTTCCCTGAACCTTCGCACTTTCAGTTACCTTTTTGCTAGGTAAGAGGCGGATCAGAATTGACGTATACCCTGGTTGCCTGATAGAATGGCCTGCACCTGCAAGCATGTGGGATGCCAAATGGTTTTGCAGTAGGTAGATTCTGAAGGAACGCCTGGCTTATCTGGGAAAGTTTGCTTCCCCAAGTGAATCCTCTCTCTCTCTCTCTCTCTTGCCAACTGCGCCTACATGTGTACACGGTATTGTACAATATTTTGGCTAAAGGAGGCGTTGGTTTGACTCAAGCTGTGCTTGTACAATATGGTGTGTGTGTGTGTATGTGGGTGCGGTTGGGCGAGAGGAGGAGGTCAACATGCGCAAATTGTACATGTCTGTGGGGGGGGTCAGTGCTTTGCCATTCTTTCTGGCGGGGGGTGGCATGTGCCGAGAAAGAGAAAGCACCAAGAGCCTATTGTCGTACAATTGCACAAAAGAAAAGACGGTTTGGGAACCTCCCAGGATCATCAGAACAATGCATCCGGGTCTTTGGCCCCCAGTCAACTAGGGCAACTCTTGTCAGGTACCCCTACTTGGTGATTAAATGTTGACCCCATATTAATCGACCCCTGTTTATTCATAGGGGGGTGTCCCTGGGTTTAGTAGGGAATCAGCACTTTTGCAGGGGCCCCCTATTAATCAACAGGGGTTGACTAATATGTGGTCACCATTGGATTGATAGTGTTGGGAATTGAGCACCTGTTCCTTTTGAAACGATACGAAAGGTACTCCAGGATCTAAGTTCAGCCAAGGCATACGGAGATCTTGGTGTGAACCCGCTCATCCCCATCTCCTTTCAAGTGGAACTGGGCGAGGTAGCCCCACTGACAGCCCCCCATTCCCCCACGCAGAACAGACCAAACTTCAGTCGAACGTTGGTCAACACGTTCCTTTGGATTTACCCTGGGGTTCAAACCACAAAGACAATGGCTGGAATCCTATGACCTGTTTATCCTTCAGGAGTGTCATCATTCAAACTTGGTCCTTGCCATTCTTTGGGGGGCAAGGAACCCTAGGGTTCACCTAAGGATTGTCATCCTAACCTGGTCAACCATTCTTTTGGGGGTTAAATTCCAGGGTAGGACACGGTTCAAGGACCCAATGTGAACTCCGGAAGCCGCAGGTTTGCCTCCTGGCCAAGCCAGCCCCGCCCGATGCGGACGCCCAAAAGTTTGACTGCCTCGCCATGCTCAGCGATGCCCAGTGGCAAGACTTCATCGGCAAGCTGGAAAAGATTGCGCCCTCGGTGGACAGTTTTTTGTGATTCTTGGTTTTGTTCCATTTCCGACTTTGCATATTTGTTTCCTTGCTACAGTAGCTTCCTTGCTACAGTAGCTTGCTTGCTTGCTTGCTTGCTGGCTGGCTGGCTGGCTTGCTTGCTTTCTTGCTCGCTCGCTTGCTTGCTTGCTTGCGTTGCTTGCTCGTTTGCTTGTATTCGATATGAATCTGAATAGGGAGCCACCTTCAAAGTGGCTGGTGGACATGAAACCCGATCAACGTGATGTCCACCAATGGGTTCCCCATTAAAATGTCTACCCATATGTATACGTATACATGTATGTAACATAATCAGACTAATTAATCGTGACAATGCCTCTACTGACACTCAATCATCAATCATTAATCTATATATGTACACACATATTATACCTTAGCACTGCATGTTTGTATGTGGATGTATAAATAAATAAATAGATGAATATTTCTATATATATCCATTATCTACAGCGGTTGTGCTCATCATTTCTTGTGTTTTTGTTGTTCGGTGTGTGGGTTTAGATGTTTGTGCGTACGATGCGTCTTATGTAATGTGTGCGTGTGTGCGCTGCGTGCCTACTTGCTTGCCTGCTTGCTTGCCTGCGTGCCTGCCTGCGTACCTGCCTGCCTGTGTGCCTGCCTGCATGCCTACTTGCTTGCTTGCTTTGCCTGTTGACTTTGTCTGTTTGCTTTGAATGATCGCTGGCTTTACTGTTGAATTTGCTTACTTGATTGCTTTCCTGTTTGGGTTCTTGCTTGGTTGGTTTGCCGATGGCTGTGCGCTGCCTTGCTTGATTGCAAGTGTGTTTGGGTTGTCTTTGTGTTTGATTGTCTGCTGGTTCAGCGCCCTGCTAATTTGTCTGTGTATTCCATTTTCTTCAAGTTGTTGGTGTTTCGCAAGTGTCTTCATATTTGTTGATCTGGTTTCTTGTTTGGCAGCTTACCTGCCTCTCTGCTGTTCATTCTGCCTTGCCAAGGTGCTTGCTTGTTGGCACGCTCGCTTGCATGCTTCGCTGGCTCACTCGCTGGCTCACTCTCTGGCTTGCTGGCTTGATCGCTTGTTTTCTTGCTTGCTTGCTTGGCTGTCTGTTTGCTAGCTGGCTTGTTGATGTTGGCTGTGTAGGTAAAGTGCTGCATGTGCTGTGTGTACTGTATTTCCAAGCCTGAAAAACAGATCCACATCGCCGAGGTGAATCGTTTCTGGTCGGAGACGTGGCAGCTCATCGGCGACTTGAGCAATGGCAGGGCTTTACCTGTATTCTAAGGGCTTGATTCCTTTTCCATTCTTTTCAACCATCGTTCTTTTCAGAAACCAGCTGTTTCCCTGGGGTTCTGATGGTTTTCTGGAAAAAGACTGGAAATGGAAGTGTCCCCTAGATGTTTCCGCCAAGTTCGCCCCAGACTCGCTCCTGGAGTTTCCGCCAAATTCGCCCCATGAAAATGGTGGCGGGGGGTCAGCAGGAATTCCATTGAACTGGGTGACTGGGTGCTTCCCTTGAAGGATAGGGATCAGAGTTGATACAAAAGGAACCTGGGCGAACTACAACCTCACACGACCGAATTCACCCCAAATGGTGGGTTACCTCATTTCAGGCTGGTGAAATAGTACAGATTGGTGTCCTGTTTGGTTGTTTGGCAACAAGAAATCGATGGCCCTGGTTGACCTGCCTGGAGTCTCCATGACGCTTAACAAAGGGTTGGTCATTACCCAAAATGGTGGCATGGACCCATTTTTGAATGGGTCAAAAGGAGACTCCAGGTAGTTGTTTCATAGTCTGCCAGGATATCCATCGATTTTCAACCAACAGGACACCTACAGGTTGATACTGACTGTTGCTGCTGCAGGTACAAGCCGCTGTTTGAAGATGGGCTCGTCTTTCTTTTTTGGGCGTGTTCTTTTCGAAAGGAAAACCACTATTTGGGGGGGGGGGGGTCCACCACAAAAAGACACCCTGATGGAACTCAAGCAGATCTAGAGCAACGGTCAATAGAATACTAATAGTGACAATAATCATATAGTAATTACCTGGAGTCTCCATGACCATAAAAAAGGGCGTCATTACCCAATATAATGGGGTTGTGAGCCTATTTTTAAAGGGTCACGGAGACTCCAGGTATACATATATATATATATATGCATACAGTCCGTTCTGCAATCAAGGGATGTTGTGGGGCACAGTTGCGCTGTGGGGATGAGGATTTGGTTGCCAACAGTGTCAGTCAGAACGCCAAACATATCGGAGCTGTGCCTCACATGCGGCCAGCCATAAAGGAGCTTTGACAACATCGGTCTCTTTGTGTAGGTATTCTTGAGGTTACCCGTCTTTATGTTGGTGTAGAAGGAAGCTGAAAGGAAAATCACATCAAATTAAGAGGTGTCTTTAGTTTGACACACATCCAATGATCGGAGATGACCATAATAGAAGCATGGACAGATGCATTAAGTTCACTTGGCGTTCCGCTGTCTCTTGATACCATTCTACCCCCCCACACCTTTGCCAATGCCCTAACAGATCCGTTTTTTCATTTCGTCGGGCTTTCCGGGAAATCTGTCCATGGCATTGTACCTGCGGTGCATTGGACATTCAGTCCAGTGCTTTGCGAAGTGGGTGTTCCTCTTTTGAGCCTGGGTTAACCACGAACCACCCAAATCAACCTGTGAGCTCGTGTATCTTGTCACATCACAGTCTCAGTATTTTCTTTTTGTTGACAACCTAGACTCGTGCATGCTGTTGGCTCACCATTTTTCAACAGCTTCCCTTGGAGAAATGCGACCACACAGTCGGCCAAATGGATTCCATCACTTCATCAAATTGGCTTGCTTGTACAGCTTCATTCATTGCTAGGCTCCTCTAGATGGACATGCTGCCCACTTGTCCAGAGCTTCCTGTTGGGTTGATGTCGGCCGCAGGTTATAATTTCGCATTTCGCAAAGCCTCTACTGCTGTTGGTGTCATGCATATTTCGTTAATTGTTTGCTCCTGCATTTCGTAAAACGAGCCAGCGGCATGTTTCCCAAAGCTGCGAACCACAGTGGATAATTTGCGCACGCAATTTTGCAGCAGAAGGCCCGCGGGCCAGGCGTGCACATGGCTTCAAGATCACAAACGCACATGGACACCACGTAATGTTAACCCAGGATTAGTAAACCCGTCCCAGTATTAGGGGGGTGTTCCCACCAAAAGTGATTCATCCGGGGTTAACATTAACAGGAAGATGCCAGCCTGAAGGTTGGCAGAAAGAGTCATGGAATTGATACGAAACAAACATGAACACGCAAACTCCACGAAATTCGGGAGGCAAGTTGGCAGTACGGCATCCTGGTTGGTAGTTTATGACCACTCGATCTGAGTCATGTCAATACATTTCGCAGGCGGATTCAGGTGAGGTTGTCATTTGCTCCTCAAAAGGAATCATGTCCCGAGTGCCAAGATTATTGGACGCATTCATCACAGTCTGCCATTTTCGAGGGTACCCTTTGTGGGCGGCTTCAAAGAGAGACCTGTAAGGGGGAACCCGTCATTTGGGCGTCGCCCTAAAAGTACCCGCGCATGTCAACCGTGAGCTGGGCCAAACCCACACGGGCAACTCGAATCATTCGCTTCGATTCCAGGGCCCTGCGAAAGGTGAAGCAGTTCCGATGTTTTTTTTTTGCGATGCGAATTCGATGCTGAGGATTTCCAGTTTTGCTGCTGGCAGTGGTCCTTGCAGTGCTCACCATTGTTGACGAGCTTTTCTCGTTTGCAATGGTGTAGCTCGGTGGGGCGGGTGAGAGGCTGGAGGAGGCTTATGAGAGGGTGTGGCACAACCCGTACCCAACTTAACTGGGGGGGTGATTGATTCCACGCTTTGGTGACGCAAGGACTTGATTCCGCCCTGGAGCCCTTTCTTCCTGTTTTTTGGTGCCACCAAAATGGCGGGGCTTTGCAATCACAAGGAAGCTGAGAATTCATGCCTATTTGTAAGATGGGTGTCAATTCCTTCCATTTGGTTGCCCTTAACCAGACAACCAATTCGAACAATCACCACCCAGATTCCTGCCGGCTGTTTTCCCGCGTAGTTTTGCCGCTAAACAAAGCTGCTGCTTTTTGCTCTGCTAAATTTAGCTGCCAGAGAAATTTTGCGAGGCATGCGCAGCATCTCTGGCATGCAAATACACTTGTTCTATTCTCACATATGCTGCCTGGTGGGGCAGTAGCCAACCCACCCCGCCGTGCTGAACCTCAAAAACTGCATCTACATCTCTGGGGCTTCTGCATGTCTTTCAGGCCGGTTTTCGGAAACATCTAGGAGCTGCAAAAAAGGGAACCCCAGCCCGCTCAAAACGCCACACGCCTCACATCAGGTTGGCAAAGAAGATCTTTGAGGCAAAGACATACGCGTAGCCGTTTTTTAGCGGTTCTTGTTCCAGAGGCATACGTGACGCAGGTAGGTCCACAAGGTTTCCCACTTGGATGGAAGCATGGCCGCATGACTTGTTTGGGCTCCGACACATCCGTTGTCTTTTCGATTACTTGTGCAACGCATAAAGACGGACATGTCAACATGCATGTGCCTCTTGCGTAGCCTATATGGTGCTACATTTTCCAAGGCCTGTCTTCTTTCTCGCTGCTGTCAGCTCGCTTGGGGCTCGAGCCTTCATCGTGGCACAGAACTCGTCGTTGGATGCCCAGATCGAAGCGTGGTGCCGAGAGTTAACGATGTCCACCGGTGGGATGGTCAACGTCCAGTATCGCACCAGGTACACAGGCTGGGATGCGTGACCAGGTCTCGGAGCATCGGTTTCGGCTAGAGACTTGTTGCTGGGAAAGCCTAGAGGTCGAAGCCTTTGGCTCCTGTGACCTAGCTCTTCACCTGAAGGCATGCAAAGACGTGTTTGAGAATTTGTGCAGAAACCCCTCACATTTTTGCTCATTGTGGTTTAGTGGGAAATCCCCACCTAACTGCTATTTTTTTTGTTTTTGCTCCCCTTCCAACGTCAACCAAGATGTTTTTTGGCTCGGAGTGTCATCCAAGCCATGCGATCGTGTGAGACACTCCAAGGGTACTTTCATATCGCTTGGGCAGCTTCATTTGTGCATGCAGACTTCCATGTGCTTCCTTTCTGTCGGGTATTTGCCTTTGGCTCATGGAGCGATGTGGACCTATGTTTGCCACTTGCCATGTCTTGCTCCGACTTCTTGCATTTGTTTTTTGGGGACTGGGAAGAGAAGTTGCCAGGCGGTCCATTTGAACCCATATTGTTCTGCATTTTTTTGGGAATTTGGAGGAGACACATGTGCCGCGCTTGAGCAGGCTTCTGCAATCTCAAGATTGCCAGGACAGGGAGGGCTGGGCATGCCTTGTCTGAAGCTGAGTTGATAGAAAAGCATAGCTTGTATGAGCTCTCGCAGTGCCCGAAACTTCTCAATTTGAAGCCGAATGAACCTCTGAGTTTTTCCTTTTGGCCTACTTCAAGGTCCCATAAAGCCCGAAATTTCCAGGCGCCAATGGGCGCTCAGAGTTGGCTGGGGACAGGTTGCAGCTGCTGGGATTGTCCCTTTCGAAGCATTTGGCGTTCAGAGACTATATTAAATATATACCTGCAGTCTCCATGACCCTTTAGAATTGGGTCCATGACCCCATCATGTTGGGCAATGACACCATTTTTTAAGGGTCATGGAGACTCCAGGTGTATATATGTTTTTGGGTGTAGACACGTGAAGAGTTCTCGCTGTGGGCATATGTGTCATTGGCATGCCCATGTTGTCATCGTGCCATCAGGTGGGGAGGGTGGGGTGCGCCGCGTGCGTGAGGGTCTGTGGGCAGCCATTGGCAAACCTCAGCAGATTTATGGATCATATCCGGGAGATTGTAAATCAGCGGAATGAAGGTTCCAGAAGCTACACAGCACCCCTATGTTGTATTTTTAGATGGCTAAACTTTGCCCAGAACCAGACAATCTGAGATTTTTCCTCTGCATCCCTCTTGTTGAGCTTAGGGTTCAAGATCCATGGTGGGAAAGGTTACCAGCCGCTGAGGTTAGAGAAGAATGGCCGAAACAATTTGCCTGGCAGCCATTATCAAGAAGCTGCACTGGGAAGCGGGGCCGTCTTCTTTGGAGTTGGTACCCTGTTCTGGGATTAAAGAAAAGCAACACATTTTGAAGAGGTCCCGCAAAGCTCTTTATGATCACTGCTGCGCAAGAGAGCAACACGAGTCTGTGCGTGCAGTCGCAGGCGGGGGCTTTTGGAAGTGAAGAGGGCCCAACCCATCACCGACACCAAGTTCGAACCGAGTTCAGAGACATGGCTTTGATTTTCAAGGGGAACCCTCTCAAGAGGTTTCGTTTTCGTTTCCCGACACAAACCAGCCACAACAAGGGTACCGAGCCTCAAACAAGATTCACACGCACATGGGGCTCGCCCTCGTTTCCCAACCAAAAAAGGACCTGACGCTCAAGAATCCCTCCCATTTGCTTTTCTTCCACTCATATTTGTGCTGAGTATTGGCTCCTCAGCGCAATTCCCTGGCGCCAAATATATATATATATATGAATACTGTGTGTTTTTCGGGCCGATGTCCTGCCTGCGTCAGATCTTGGTAGGACCACTCGAATGCTGGCATTTATGCCGGGGGTCGCTGTAGGCTGGGGCAAGGGTTGCGGCAACAATGTTGGATCGAATCCCTTAAGGAAGTCATCCATTGTGTCAGGAGAGGAACGAGTAGTCAACAGACCGGGGAAATCTTTTTCATGTGCATGTTTTCTTCAGGCGCTTCCCCCACTGGAAAAAATGGGAGATTTCAGGCGGGTGTTGCCGAATCGGGTGGCGCTGATGAAATATCAATTCCATGCTTGAGCCGTGGCAGTTTTGTTCTGGCAAACTGTTTAGATGGCCATTCCACCAGTTGGCAGTTCACGTCTTTCTGAGCTTGATTCAATTAAGGCGCTGAGCCTTAAAAAGGCCTCTTCCATCTTACTAGAACACTACTTTTTGTTCAACCAGAACGTTTTGAAAAGGGGCCGCGTGAAACGGGCGGCGATGGACTATTGGACTACACCGGGGGAACAACCGTGCGAAAGTGTATCACATATGTATTGATGTGTACCCCGGAGTCTCCTTCTGACCCTTGAAACTAGTTTGTCAACCGTCCGTGGAGTTGTCGTTGGAAGTTTTATGAGACCCTTCATGTACCTGGAGCATGACCCTTAAAAGATGGTTGGTCATTACGCAAAATAATGTGGTTATGTACCCATGGTTAAAAGGTCATGGAGACTCCAGGGTAAACGTAAACCAAGCAAATGGCAACTTGTAGGAAAACTTCAATGAGCAGAGGCTTTTAATCAAACGAAAGGGTTTATTCAAAAAGGGAACTGCATGCACTTTGCGGAGGCAATCCTGGTTGGGGCCTAGACTCGCGTAGGCTTCAGCGCGTAGGGTGTTGTGTCACCCCTCGCGTAGGCTTCGAGTAGGTGCTGCTTGCCAAGTATAAAGGTAATTTAATTGCTTCTTTTGACTTCCTTCTGTTTGTTCTGCAGTGTGTTCGTGCAGGTGCAGCGCAGGCTCTGCGTAAGCATTCGTGTAGGCTTTCAAGGCAATTTGGGTACGTAGGTAGAGCTTTTCTAGCGATCCTTGGACAGATGTGAGGTTCTCACTTGTAACTCGTTCTGATCTTAGAGCCGGAGCTGCCAAAACTGCACGTGTACTGAAAAGTTGCAGCTGCCAAAGTGCACTTCAACACTTGAACTGAACCTTCGCCCGCGTAGGCATCCGCGTAGGCACCTGGAAGCTGATTTGTGCTCGTGTAGGCACTCTGTGCTGCAGCGTAGTCTCGGCTCGCGGAGGCTTCCGCGCATGCAAGTCGTGTATAGGCCGCGAACCACCAAAAAGCCACTTCCCAATATGCCAGATGGGGGGAGGCAATCGAGCGGTTGAAGCCTGGCAAGGCCGCCTTCTGAAGGCAACGGTTAGTCATGGACCCAAAAGTTTGCCTCCGCCACAGTTTGGCTTGCTGGTTTCTCTGCCAGACGTCCAGACGGCCTCCCTGAAGGATCCTTTGCGCATGGCGTGGGACGTGCATTCAGAGGGTTGGTTCTTCTGGTGATCAGTGGATGTCGGGTTACCTGCGGGGAGGGAAATCGCCTGACTGTCAAAATGGGATTTCCGTCAGTTTGGGTTGAAAGAACAGGCTCCACTTCGGAATGGCCAGGAAAATGTCGACAGCAACAACGGGATTCCCTCATTCAGAGAGCCCAACTATGGCGGTGACTTACCCCCTTATTTGAATGATTGAAACTTTCACTTCCAAACCGTGCAACTAAGATGGCGCAAGGTGTCCCCGCTGCTCCAACCACGGTGGCCCGGAAAGCAAGACGTGTGGTTTCGGGCGGAATGCAGGGCTTACGCGGGTTTCGTCTCTCCCCTCTGCTTTGTGCATCCCAGCCACCCGCTTAGGTTTTGTTGCTTTTGGGGTGTAGTAATAGTTTCCACTAAGCCCACCTAAGGTTAGACTCTTATAGCAGGGGACTCCAGGACAGTCCAGGTCTTGAGGCAGACCCATCTGTCATGTTTCCAAGCATGGTTCAGTTAGCTTCTGAGAACTTCTGGCGCCTTTTCATCGAATCAGCGAACCATGTGCAGCTCTGGGTTCCAAGCGGTAAAGATGCCTGGGGTTGAGGTATTCACAAGTGGAGGTCGTGTCTTGTGCAAGTCACCTCGGAACAGTCGTGGCGCTTGCCCGGCCAAAAAGAGGCTTGTTGGATTCCAGCCCGCGGCCCGAAAAAAGAGTAAGTTGGACCCCCCAAGCAACCCATTGTTGAGGCTTTATACTGCATGTCATTTGTTGGGCCGAAGCCAGAGAAAGGGCCCCGAAGGGGGGCCCAAGGATAGAAATCCTTTTGCTCAGGCAACACTTGGTTTAGCTAAAAAGGGGGCTAGTCTTGCAGGCACTGTGCACTGGGGTGCACTGCACCAGCATTGTGGTGCCTGCAGACTGGCAAGAAGCCAAGCAGCTTTGCAGCCACATGTGTTCAACTTGGGTCATAAAAATATGCACCATTATGTCTTTGAAGGCGTCCACATGTTTACCTGGAGTCTCCATGACGTCCATGGCCCCATTATTTTGGGTAATGACCAACCATTGTTTAAGGGTCAGAAGGAGACTCCAGGCACATGTTCACCTCCTTCTCGCCTTCTTTTTCGGGCTTCTGCAGCTCGCTTTCACCTTCCACCAAGAAGCACTTTCCGAAGTGCCTTGGAGAGGACATAGTTCGAGGACCCATCTTGACATCACCCTCAAACGACCAACTTTAAAACAACAGAGAAAAAGAACGGGAATTCGCCATGAACCATAACATGTTAAGCTTCAATATCCCATAAGGCTGGGAATTTTGCGAGTGGCGCTTCGTTCTCTCTCACGAAGTCAATGGGAAGCTTAGGTCGAGGCCCAAGTGGCGTGAGCCGGAGCTGAGGTGTTCCAGTCGCCCAGTCGCCCAGTCGCCCAGTGGCCACTCGTTTTCCCCGTCGCCCGTGAGCGGGTTTTTTTACGACGAGTTGGCTGGGCGAGAAGTAGGTGGTTTACCCATTCTGGGGCCCTTCCAAAACTAGATTATATTTTAGGGCTTTAGGGTAGAATAAGTATGAAAGAGTCAGAAAGTATTTGGAGGACCCCAGATGTGGATCAACAATGATTCAGGCCACTTGAGGGTCCAATGGTTTACCCTCGTTTACTGCGTCAAGATTGACTCAGTCTGCGCAGGTTTGCCCGATGCGATCGATGGCGAGGTCAGGGGGAGGAGGGATACATTCTTGTTAGCTTCTTCCAGCGTAATGGCTCAAATAAGCTATTCGCCCAGATGCTCCAGCAAAACCGTTGCATTCAGCCCGAATAGTCAGAGGACCCCAACTACTGCTGTCTCCGGATCTGCCAATAACATGCCGTGACGAAACCTTGTTTTTGGCTAGACCCCATTTTTTTGGCTTAGATCCGAGACTCCAGGTTCTTCTTATGTTCCTTGGGACATAATGTTGACTCTGGTTTTAGTGAGGATTTATCACTTTTGAAGGGGAACACCCCCATACTAATAAACAGGGGTTTACTAATCCGGGGTCAACACTAAGCCCCTGAAAATCGCATCCGGATTTCTTTGAAGTGAACACCGCTTGAGGGCAGGGCTTTGGCATCCCGCGCAAGTTTTGCCCACAGGGAGCTGCATGGTATGTCCTGGGTCGCCAGACGTCTCAAGACAGGACCATCACAAAAAGCAAAGTGACAACAATTGTTTTGGAGTAGGGATTCCGGCAAATTGGATCATTATGGAACGTGAGATAGTGGAAATTGGGAGAATTGCCAGCTTTCCAGGAAGTACTTATTATATATATATATATATATATTATACATAGCCAGACACAATGGACTAAACAGTTGGAGCCATGTAAACAAACCCGCTACACTGTGACCCCTTTGGAGTCGAGTCACACTGAGTCACTTTGCTGCCGGCGATGGGTAGGAATTGCCATAGCCTCCAAGTAATTTCGATGGGGAGGTACTTCTACACCAAATTAAGCCAGATCCTAAGATATATTTTTTGTTTTGTCATGTTCCAGCTAAGCAGCAGTATTTGACGAAAGCGTGATGGGTACATGGGCATATCTGACACAGGCTTCCGGCTATGATGTTCTGCTCTTCTGCCAAAGCCGCTAAGCAGGGTGCTGTGACCCCCCGCTCATGGGTTCCAATGGACGATGATGCTTTGTTTGGATGCTGAACCAACAACGTATGTCCACTTAAGGTACGTTCAAGGACTACTGGATTCAAAGCAAGACCCAGAGTGACAGATCAGACCCAGAGACCAAAGGTTTGTACATGTGCCGCCGTTTCGGGCCGACCATTGCGCAATGCGCCGTGACCACAGTTGCCCTGAGGGCAGACTGAATTGGTTTAATTGCGCCCCTAAAAGTCGCTGGTGTTACCTTCATGGTGCCGGAGAGGGGGGGGCTGAAGAGAAGGAAGCTATACGTGTTTTCTTTGTGTGTCACATTTCCCGAGTTGGAGGGGAGGAACATTGGGGTCCTTAAACAGGTGAATTTGCCATGTCGTGGGCAATCAGTGCAGGTGACATGTTGGGGAGGAAACCTTTGTGATCCTTCCCATTAAGAGACCTGTGAGCATTGGCACCACCATTTCTTTTGCCTTGCCCGAACAAGTTGGCATGGTCAGCAGTGATAACTGCAATGACGACACAAATCCTTGATGACTTACGTACAGAAGGGAGGCGTCCGAAGTAATTGAACATCGGCTTCCTAGATTCTGTCGTAAGAGACACGTTGTCATGGTTCTCAAAGACACCGCTTTGGCCACGTCAACTCTAACTTGTTGCCAGGATGGTCTGTGCTTAGTAGGGAATGAGACATGGAATGAACCTGTAGATTCCCGAATAAAGGAAACCAAATGGGGGATGGTTTAAGCTTGGTCATTCCATGATTCCAACTCATGGCTTTGGCATCTCTCGATCCAGCCCAATGGAACCCCAGGCTTCGGTGTCTGAGAACCCAAGCGCCGAACAAATGTGGAGCACGTTGTTTCGGGGGTGAAGGGTGTGTGTGTGTTGGAGGTAGGCGATTTGTTGGGAAGTCCTGAGAAACAGCGACTGATAAGGTGCGAAAAAAGTGATCAGGCGAAGCTCGCGTTTTTGCTTCTCAAATCAGGTAGTTAGACAGAACATTCACTCTGGTGACTTGGTAGCAAGGGACCAGTGTCGCCTTGTTTAGAAGAACGCCCATTCACGATTGAACCTTCCTCACAATTCGGATTCCCGGTGAATTGACTTTTAACTAGGGCCAACCTTGCATGTCGGAAAGCGGTCCAGATGATTCAGTTCTACTGATACATTAATCTTCCG